>WWET01001877.1:92904-109044 GCA_011038615.1 Limnodynastes dumerilii | reverse complement strand
CACACACACACACATATATATATATACACACACACCTTACCACATGCTATTTTTAAAAAGTTTGACTGGACATTGGGGTCATTTATATATGGCAGAGAGGAAGGGCACTCAAACCAACTGTGCTTAATATGAATATGTTTCATTTGTTTCATTCAAATAAGTGACAGAGAATAAATCAGTGAGATATTTAGATATTTAGTGATCGGAAGCTGCTCAGCAGATTACTAAATTGGTTTCTAAATGACCTGTGGGGGGATAATGGTTATTGGTATACTTCAAACAGCCATTAACCACAGCCAGAGCTTGGTATTTAAAAGAGAAATTGCTTATAAATTAAAAGATTGTTTTAATATTCCACAATATCACATATAATATGACCGTATATAACTTGTAATTTAAAGGGCACAGTGCCCAGGCCTTAAACCGAGATAGCAAACCAATGTCCAATCCCGTTACTAATGTGTTATGTAGACAATGTCCCCAGACACCGCTCAGAAAATACAATCGTTCAAGATGGTGAAAGCAGTCACACACAGGCGTACACGAGGGTCCATTTGGAAGAAAACAGATAATATACCAATAAGGATGGGACGTGGTCTCTAACCATTATCATACCCAACGTAATTCCAGACTAATCCTCAACAGTGATATAAGCAGATGCTCCCCTACCTCCATACTGCTTTTTGTTGGACAAGCGGTTCTTTTGGGGACGAGCGTTTTTCTGCGGAGTTGATATGGACTATTCTGTGCGCCAGGACCTGATTCTTCTGCAACCATGTCTGCAGGCACTTCATCTGTACAAAGAGAAACGTGTGTTAGCAAATGCACTGACTGAACGCAACATCTATTACCTGACCTCAATCTGCATTGTGAAAAATATGCTGCATCCTCTACAAATAATAAATCTAAACAATTATCTATAGAAGTACAATGACAAAAGTGTTATCTTAAAAATGCTTTTTGTACATTTATGAAATAAATAATTGTAACCTTATTTATAATATAGCCTAGGGGAATGCGGATTTAAATATAGAGGCAACAATATGAAATCAGTAGATTTCTTTAACCAAAAAACCCATCACCTATGTATATTAATAGTAAATCTGTATTATATTTATATTTTCTATACACTGGACCTTTTTCAAGTGGAAAGGGAACCAACACACAGACACTAGAGAGAGATACTTAATACTTCCTTAAAGGCATAGAGCGCATCAATAACAATGTGCACAGGGCCTTAGGAACCCATTCAGCTTGCAAGATGTTACTAAACACTGTGTACAGCGTGCAGAGGAATCGCACAGACAGCAGCAACGCACAGCAAGTTGTTAGGATACCAGATAACACAACGCTAGCTGGGAAGATTTTTTATTTGTGTTAAGTAACAAATAAAAAGTAGCTTAATAGTGTCCAAATACATGCTCTATACTATCAGCAAAGGATGTAATCTCAGAATGAAGTGAAATACAACATTTTAAGAGGCCGCCCTGAACAAATATTTGCACTAAACCATGGCCATGATATCAGCACCAGGGACAATAGGAACGGGTCGGCAAGCATTAAGAGCTGGAAGTAACTTATGAGATCGGATCCCTGGGCCGTAGGATCTGCAATCAACGGCCCATAATATCCTCACTACTGAACTTGCACATCGTTGCTACATACTACAGAATAAGACACCGCGAGGTGAAGCAGTCAATACACCCACTAATCAAAGAGTCATTATAAGTCGCCAACCGCTAACGATAATCGAAAGAAAGAAAATTCAGTAAAACCATGGCCCGGATTCAGTTACGTAGTTTTCATCTTCTGTACGTTGTTTTAAGAACTGAGCTACTACGCATGCATGGTAGCTTATTAACACTATCTACGTACCATTTCTGTACGTAGATTGCATAAACGCTGTCATTAGACCGCGCTTGCGCAATTTACATACAGAAACGGCACGTAGATAGTGTAAAGCTACTACGCACGTGTAGTAGCTCAATTCTTAAAACAACATACGGAAGACGAACACTACGTAACTGAATCCAAGGAGGTAAATACCCTGAGCGGACCTCTCGGGCTCACCCATGTGGTTAGTTCATTATTACAGCAAAGCAACTGGATTTGGACATTTATGGCCCCTTTTGGTAGCAGTGTGATGTAAATGCCCCTTAAAAAAGCACCAATGCCCTACAGCATTCTGAACCAATAAAATACAACCCAAAGCAAAGCAATGTAATAGAGAGAGAACAAAATGCAAAGGCTACTGCTGTGGTACGATTAGAATAAGCAGCATTAGAAAGAGGAACAGGTTTAAGTACTTTGCTTAAATACTCCCACAAAAAGGCTTCTATGCACCCACACAACAGGCGAAGCACAGCCAGCTACGTCACAGAACCTCGGCCCCTGAGAACGTGTAGGAGATTGCTGAACAGAAATACGTCACTGCTCTCCGTTCCTCACAAATAACAAAATAAAAAAAGAAAAAGACCCTTAATGTTGGCACGGTGTCTATCAAACATTATTCGTTACCTCAAATAATCCCGACTGCAGCAAAAGCCATTATTCCCGTCAGCCCAGAGAAAAGTTAGCTGCTGTTTATTTTAAAAGCACAATTACCGAGTCAACTCTCAAGGATGTTGTCGGTTGTTGATGAAGGTGACAGCACAAGAAAATGACAAGAGAAAACGGGATTGAGAAGAGACAAATCATAGCTGAGAAGGTAGAGAGTCCTGTATACCGTGTGTGATGCTGCCAGCATTACATATATATCACACGTAGCGTGACACAAGTGCCTGAAGGTGCCAGGTGATTAACCTCAGGCCTGCAAGGAATGACATCCAGGTAAGAACCAATACAAGACCATGGTAAAGCAACACGTTTATCTGTGGGAGAATGCAGATCCGGTCTGTGATGATGCAATTGGAAATCATCCGTTCCGGCAGAGCTGGATTCTTTGTTATACAGAAACACGGTTTAGGTCCAGTGACAATGTATCAGTCCCGTATGTTTTAGTGTTTAACGAAAATCCAAATCCAATACTTTGTTTACGTTCAAGACGCTAATCATTTGCTTTTGTGTGGATATCGTGTGCGCCCCATAAAGGTTAATAATCCAGGAAATATAAACGATATTTCTTATTTGCTTCCATTCAGTCACCCAATAATAGTAGCTGCCTACTGCCTGCTCATACTGTACAATAGAAAATAAACTTTAATGTTGACTAATTTAATTAAAAGTTAATTTCAGACGTGTAGGGTGTTACAATGGGCCAGATTCAAACTTAAGAAGCTTGTGCTTTTTAAGTTTGAATCTTGGGGTGGGGGGGGTATTTTAACGTGCCAGGGAGGGTGGGGTAGGTAAAGACCATTCATATTATTCTCCTTTATGCCCTAGGTTCTTAAAAATAAAATGGGGGGAGGTGACGGGGGAGGAAGCTTTAAGATAGGTGCGGCTACATGATATAGATATATATACACACACACACCGCTTATCCGCACCTTCTTAAAGCCTTCTTAAGTGTGAATCCTGCCGATATTCCTGCATCTGCAGCCATACATCAGTTCTCTTACTAACAGCTTCCTACTTGTCTCATGCAACTCTATGAGGTGATCGCTCACACTGGTAAAGCCCCAATAAAGTTCTCAGACCAAATACATACAAACTTAAGGCGGGCAATTAGGGAAACGGCCCCACTTAGACCTCCTTTTCCTTATGATACATCTCGATACCGAATCATGACTTTCAGAATTCAGCTGTTTAGAGTCTATATTATCCTCACGCTATGTCACACAGGAATTCTATTACCCTAATAAGTAATATCCGATCTGCTGCATGACAATCACTAGAAGAGAACAATCCAATTAGAAACAAGCTTTTATGTTTTACGTAATTATAACGTTGTGTTGGAGAAACACTGGTGAAATAGTCTGTAACAAGCACTTGTCATAGTAAACAGCTGGTACTTAAACATTCTTTATTAGAAGAATGTCAAAAAACAATACAACGTTCTGTGTTCTAGGAGCTGACTGAGGCTGGGAACACAATCGTATGATTTCCCCGGAGCCTGACTGTCTGATAGCATGTGTATAGAATACGCGATCCACAGGCAGATCTCCCGTCCACGCCGTGTCAGACCGGTAGAGGGGCAGTTACATCTGCTTTGCAAACCGACCGATAGACAAACTGATCCAATATCAACATTATGCATTTATGTTTGATTGGCAGCTTTACTTTCATACTAAAGATAGCTTAATACAAGACACCGCAGCAAAGTCATGACCTGAAAAATGTAAACATTGAAATTAAAAAACGGACGCGATGCGCTGTCCAACAACGTAACCGCCATTTAATCAGACAAAAAAACCGGGACAGGTTGCAATGAGCACCTCCACATTAACATGCCTTGTGCCTCTCCCTTTCTTATTCCATCTACTAACAGCTGATAATAATACATCCATCCATCCATCCATCCATCCATCCATCCATCCATCCATCCAATATCTGTTCTATACAAGACATTCAAGAAAAGAGCTACAGTCTAAGCCAGTGTGTAACTACTCCCAACAAAGTATTATTTTCTAGCAGAAACAGCATTCTAGGTGAACAGACCAGGACGCTGCGTTGTGGACGCTGACCGTGTTTATTTAGGAAGAGAATGCAGGCAGCAGCTCAAAACCAAAATGGTTAGAATTGATGATACGGTTTAAATTCAATGTATTCATCAGGATACAGGACAGAACAAAGGATGATCCGCAGCTTCATGTCCATATACTTATCCAGGTCAAATGTGCACACAAACACATCAATGTGAACGTTCAGAAGCAATACTTGAACAATGCAATGATCAGAAACATGAAAAGGTTTAGTCTAGGGAGTGTGGCATTATATCTTTCATGGTTTTTAGAATGTTGTTTCCATAAGTGTCCCTAGCAGACATGCACTCACTACACAGCTTTCTATTGAATAACGTCCTTGTTGTACGGGGGCTTTGAATCTCAAAAAAAGAATAAAGCAACAAGAATCTGGAGTCACCTCGATGAAGTAATGGCAGCCACCTGGACTAAGCCAACAGACAAGAGGACAGAGCCTTGCAATGCTTATGAACGGATTGGAGCATTGCTTAAGGGACCATTAAACCACAACTGAAACTTACAGCCGTGAAGGGGATATTAGTAGTTCAGATTACTGAGACTATGATAAGAAAGTGACAGTTTCTCTATTATGGACCATTACCACGGCTTCTGCAGACTGCAATCATTTCATATGCAGTGTCCTCACTGTCCCAGCCTTGGAGTATTACACAATGTAAGTAACGGAGATAAAGTTCTCAACAAATTTTTACAAGGCTTTGGCCCAAATGTGGCATTAACATTTACCAAACGATGTTATATTTCCATAGTCTCCTGTTTAGTTTCTGAAAACAAACACAATCTGATAAGCTGGGTGCACACTCGTACAATCCTCTTAAGTTTAAACTCCAGAAAAGAATCTGTTCACAATCCTACAGTAGAACAAGGTCGCAGACACCACACCCAATCCATGACAGCCACTTGTCCATATTTACAGCAGACCCAAAACTTGCATTTGCTGAATCCATCTTCTCAAATGATCGCCTCCCTGTCACAGACTGCCCTCACAGGTAGCACTGCATAAGATGCTGGAGTGTACACACTTGGAAATTGGACGGGTCTTCTGATTTTTAAGCAGTTTTTAAAATCATTTGACCTGGTCAGGAATGGACGTATGTAAGAAGCGGTTAAGTAAGCATACACACCAGGATATCCCATTACATTATAGGAACCACAAAAGGTGAGTGTTCCAGGTACAGTTAGGGCAGTCGACCTAAAGGGGGCGCAGGACGTGCGTATACATTTTTATTCAGATTGGACAGGAATTGGGTCAGTGCGTACCCAGTTTTAGCTAATGTTAATTTTAACACTGCAGCTATAAGCAGACACTGTTTAGTTTTGCACAGCAAAGCATAATGACTTAATGTATACCCACTATTCATAAAGGAAGTTACTCCAAACTTGACCATCGGCAACATCTAATATTCCATTCACATGTAATGATAACAAATTACTTTGCAAATAAAAGTATTAAAAGTTACAGATACAAGAAAATAAACGTCATAGCACCCAATTAACGGTAACAGGCTTTTGCTTTGTTACATGAGACATCCTCCTCGATGAAGGGTAGAGCATGGTTCAAGAGTGTTAAATTGTCACCACTTAATCACAACAATCTATAGAAAGAGTAAGCTTCTTTTCTCCCTAAAAAACACAGTGGAATATAATTATTGGCAGTGCCATATGACATAACAGCAGCGTCACCTCTAAGTGGTTTTAAAGATACCCTTTCGTTTATACATAATGTATTCAGCAATGTGTTGGGATGAGCCAATCGGATGCCAAATAAGCCACTAGAACATAGCAATATGAAGGACCCCATTTAAACCACAAATGAGACATGTTTGAATGGTTATCTTGGCTAATAAAGGCACACTGCATTCTCTATACACATTCCATGAGCAACACTAATAAAAAAAAAATGCAGTCACAAATTGTCAAAAATATCTGAGCAGCGGTTGTGGTACTTGAGAAGCAAAATATACCGTATATACTCGAGAGAAGCACAATATACCGTATATACTCGAGAGAAGCACAATAACTGTATATACTCGAGAGAAGCACAATATACTTGCCAGTTGAATGGTTTGCAGAGTCGTAACAACTACTACAGGATTAAGCAAACACTAACTTTTACCATATATTAATCTATGTCTTCATCAAGATTTTATGGTAAATACGGTTATCAGAGAGATAGCAGGTTGAGAAAGCTGTAAAGCAAAACAAAAAAACTAAATAGAGAAAAGGTGAAAGCACCCCCAGTATAATCCAAATACCCCAAACAATAGGGTCTTGGACAAGAAACACATGGTCTGAAAAGACAACACAGCAAGTGCCAAGACTTTGTGGTGGGGGAGGGGAACACTGTAGAATACACAGACAACAGGGGGCTAGAAAGACATTTGTCTCAGCGGGTCACTGACAAAGCTAAAGTGGCTGCCAGTACAAAAAGGCAATAAACTGGGAAAAACTGGAATAAAATAAAATAAAATAAAACATTTCCTGAATAAACGACACCATTTGCAATACATAAAAAGCATACATGGAAATTTCAAGCATAGAAATGTATCAGACAAACCAATAAATAAGCTTAGCTTTTGTTTTCCTTAACTACAACTACCATTATCTACAGACAGGGTGCGTAAGGTGGGGGATGAACCAGTGACAGCTGGAGTGCAGATGGCCGTCTAGGCCCAATCCAGGCCCGCTTACTCGTCCTTCACTCATTGTATGAAGATTTATAGAACTCAAACCTTTATGTTGTAGCGTCGCCATAAATTAACATTTTCTGAACCCAAAAAGGTCATAACTACATAACGCTAGTGGTTTGCTCAGTCATGGTTTCTTCTTTAGTGCATTACTATATTAGGCTTCTCTATCCTGGAAACAATCCCTAATGTTAAGCCAACAATGTGGGTAAACTTAAAGGTGTCCTAGGTTTCAAGGAATGGCATAAAATACACAACAGAGGCTAAATTGTAGGATCAATTCACTGAAGTAACTGGCGATCCAAAGCGCAGCATTAGTGATCAACTGAACAATACTCCTAGGAAGAGGAGAGACACAAGATACTAAGAGGGGTCCAACATTTCATGGTGATGGGTTGTTGCCTCTCTACTGAACCTGCAATGTACTGTACAATCCCTGGACACCCGTACAAAGCTTTCACAAAGGCCAGAAGACAAAATTGAAATATTACATCATTTTTGCTTGAATATTAGATAAAATTATCAGAAGTTTTTGTATGTAGAAAGCTGTTTTCATAGGTTGTTATCCAGTGGTAAGCACTGCTCCTGTACTATGTATAGGCCACAGATTTTCAGACCACGTAATGACCCGTTTGAGCTTCATATCTTTTTGAGTTTTCGCCTCTGAACTCTGGGTTTTTTGTTGCTCTCTAAAGGCATACAGGCAAGTTAGCAACCTTAATATAGGAGTCTGCAGGAGGCCAAGAACAGATGAGTAACCGGCTACATTGTCTACACCTGCAGCACACAACCAGATTCAGCAATGCAAACATTTACGGCAAATGCTACAAGTAAAGGCATAGGAAATAGACCACAGAGTTTACAAACACAAATCTATTCAAATCTGAGCACATCTCAGAGCAATAGTCCTCACAACCAGGTTTAGATTTTTGGAGATACATACACTCAACCGACAACTATGGAAAACACTGGCATCACCATCTGCCATCCCCAAGCTGAGGACTATGTGATGGTCAGTGGTAGAGTGGCATAAAC
This sequence comes from Limnodynastes dumerilii, assembly GCA_011038615.1. Taxonomy (NCBI): domain Eukaryota; kingdom Metazoa; phylum Chordata; class Amphibia; order Anura; family Limnodynastidae; genus Limnodynastes; species Limnodynastes dumerilii. The sequence continues at coordinate 100,685 of WWET01001877.1, read as the reverse complement.
CTCAACCGTTTCAGTATAAGCAGATTCTTAAATTGAGATCCTATTTCATTCAAATGGATAAATAACATAGTAGCACAAATTAAACAATATTAGAAATAGTTATATGAGTGCAATGTGGCCATTTATGTTATTAGCTAGAAAGGGTTAAAAATATAAAACAAAGTGTGAAAAAATGCAACAAATTATTATTACACTAGTACAAATTCAACACATTCAGTGCCAAAGGAGGAACACATTTGTGGTCACAACATAAAGCCACGAATATATTGTTAGCACAAAATGTAACATTATCTGATGTGTAATTTACCTCTCAAAAGTATGAGCAACTAAGTTTTATATCTTAGATTCCAATCACAGGGCTGGATCCAGTAAGAACTTAGGAAGGAGCATGAAAATAAGAGGAAAGTTCCTCTTGGGCTAAACCATGGTGATTGCAGGGGAGACATATTTAATTTGTTACAAACAGTATTAGAGTTGAGAGGTGATATTTCCCAGCCCAAGTCTAAATAACAGTGTGATAGTAACGCTGGTCAGTGTCTGTGTTTTTTGAAAAGCCTTTGTTGGTATTGCATTGCATACAATGACCTTTACACTATAATCTGTTTTATTCAGTGTGTCTGCCCTGAATCATCACTCGCAATCAGCTTACATACTGTATGAGATATGGCAGGATGAGGAATCATGGAACAGGTACGTGTGATATCATTATGACTAGAGGGTAGATTTTGTACCATGACATATTTCACTCTGGGATAGATCTAAGGATCTATGGGCAGTCTTGGGATTCAGAGTTTGAGGACAAAAAGAAAACAATCATTAGTTCCCCCTTGAAATTTAATATGGTTTTGCCCAGGTATAAATTTCCACCTGATTTCTTTCTTACTCTGAAAGGCCTGGATTCACAACCTTGGACGTATTACACATACGTCTGAAATTACCAAGAACCCAGGACCCTGCCTTAACCATTTAATGCGGAGACAGTGTGGAAAGTCACTCCTGGGCTAAACCATGTTGATTTCAGGGGAGGCAAATTTTATCTGTTACAAACAGAATTCGATTTGAGAGGTGACATTTCCCAGCCCAAGTCTAAATAACAGTGTAACAGAAAAACTGGTCAGTATCTGTGTGCAGTAAGCAATTCAAAGATATTTCCCTGCATGCAAAGAATACAATTACCTTGACTCCCCTGAAATCAACATGGTTTTGCCCAGGTGTAACCTTCCTCTCTTAATTACAAGCTCCTTCTTAAGTCTGGATCCAGCCCAGTCATTACAATAACAATAAAAACTAAATATATCAATTACCCTTAAGATAAAAATGGTTCCTAAAACTGGAAAGACTTCACACTTAAATGACAGATATGTTATGATCTCAGTTATCCTACGATATTAGCAGAATACTATGTGGAAACATTACACTTCACAAATGCGTATTATCTCCATTCGCACTTATCTGCAGTTAAAGCACTTTCCAGCCAGTTACAAACGCTTATAAAAGTCTTTAAAAATAGCAACTAACACTGCATTTCCAAATTCTAAGCCGCTAACATGAAACCTGTCAAACAATTTGTAGCTGGTTTAAAACCGCATTTAAAAGATTCAAAAACTTTCATATTACATCTTTTTCAGAGCTAGATCCTAAAAGGTAACCATCAGTACTCCATGTGTTGTAGAACTACAAATGCCAGCATGCTCTAACACCACAGGCCGAGCAAAGCATATGAGTGTCTATATAATAGTAAAATCATTTTCTTTAAATGTATAAAAGGGATTTCATTAGCATACTTACTGAGATTATAAATCACAACATAAAGAGTAGAGGGGACTAACAATCACTGAAAATAATATGCTATAAATGAATAAAGCCGTAGATTACCTTACAGATAGTAAATGCCAGAGATGTGCTGCCACAATGCATTACAGCTCTCTGGGCTCCATTACTATACTGTTTGTTTCCAGTTACCTTTGGTTGGTTGGTTAGTTTATTGTACAACAGTCAAATCATAGTCTGTCCCTAACTCCCTGTGGCTACAACACCCATAGCAATGTGTGGATATACACAGAAACTAAGTCACAGCTGCTAGGCGCCTACTCACAGGCTAGTGAAGAAAAAAGAATATTAAGTAAATGAACAATTGAAAATAAGCTAAGAAGAACATTCATATATTTGTTCATGGAAACACCATGCAGCAAATACTGTCTCATGTCCCACTTTGTGCTAATTCTATTATTTGCACATTTTGGCCACAGCTTATATTCATCTCTTTTTACTTTGCTCCCAACTCAAAGCCAAGTAGTTAAAAAGACCAAATACTATTTACTGAAACAGTGCCCATTGCAAAGAGGAATCCGTGTTGCTGAAGACCTTACCCCCATGTACATTCATGTGTATGGAACATGCATCAAAATGGGTACTGACCACAGGCTACCTTTAACTAAGAGGGGGGTTGGGGGGGGGGAGGCATATTACAAATTTACAGGATTAGGGAACACATTGCTGGGCGATTAGAGATAAAAAGGTCCTACCAATCAGGAATGCAGAACAGACAACCAGGTAGAATGCAGAATTACCATAGTAAATGTTATTCCGTGTTAGTCTTTATGACCGTGAATGTGTCACAAGAACATGAACAACAAAGGATATTAATCTGTTGAAGATATGCAGTGGTAATATCCAAACCAGGGTAAATAGGGTCTAGGGTCCGCATAGTTTTAAATAAACAACTGGGCAGACTGGATGGGCCGTGTGGCTCTTATCTGCCGTCATTGTCTACGTTTCTATGTAAACCAGGGGCTCTTGGATCAGTGTCTGGTGGTACTCAGGGTGACTGGGTAAGGAGGTAGCAGCCATACTAGTATTTTAACCAGGTGCGATACCAGATGGCAGAGGGCAAATTTATGAAAATATCTTGGGAGCTAAATGGAATATGTACAAAATGTACCTATAAAATCTCATCAAAATGCGTCTACGTGATATGCAAAGTAGGACTTGACCTGATTACCTGGTGGGTAACTGGTACTCGGCAAATAAGAGTTGAGAACCGCTGATCAAAACCATATTTTAATTGTAAATTAGCTGCAATTCTATTCAAATATATTCATTTATTGGAAACACTGGTTTAACTAGAATATTTTAACACGCACTAGATAATAGTTAACAAATGCCACACAACCACGAAGTTTGAGAAACCAGGCTTTATGTGTATGTATGGGAACGAAGAATGGAATATCTGTGCTGGAAGCTGCATCAGAAGCTAAACTGCTTGGCATCAGACATAAGCAATATAACTGCATTAGATGGTGACTGACATAGTAGAGGGCACAATAGTATAGGATTATGTTAACAACCTATACATAGGCTTAAAACAGATCTCAACGCCATAGACTGCCTCTGTAGAAAGTGTAACCATGCACTTGAATAACAAGCTGAGTAAGAATACATATTTTTTAGAGTACATTCTTTTTTGCCTAAATGCCTGTGTGGTCTGGCAAGACATTGGCTCACAAGGCTCCTGAAACATCTGTGACTTCATCAGTCTGCAACTTTCTGTGCACTGAATAACCAGCTGATCTGCCAGTCATAAGAATTCATCCACATCTGCAGCCGATCTAAGTACAACCCGTCCCATTCAAAGACATTACATTGCAGAGTGGATTCTCCATATGAATAGTAGTTTTTTGTTGCTAACTATACATTTAGAGAAAAAATTACAATTCTGTAATTTTTTTCATCTCTTATACAACTTATAAAACAGCTTCTCAACATTATCATTAAGCCCGGAGAGACAAAGGGCATTGACATCAGTATAATGGCATAGATGTTCCTCAGGCCTGGGTGAGCCATTACTTGCTGTATATTTACTATCTCAATAGTAAAGTCACGGGATGCAACATTGACCACACTCTCCTCAAAATTGACTGTAAACAAGTTTATTTAACTTCAGGTGTGTGGAATTTACAAAAACAGTCCACTGTATCCACAACCACCATTGTGAATGCTGAGCACTGATTTTGTTTTTAAATCCATATACTGTTATGTCGCTTTCACATCTCCCCCCTTCTATAAGCCGGCTTATTGCAGTGCATTTGCCCGTTTTTTTGTTTTGTTTTTTTTTTTTAACAAAACCCCTATTAAGTCCAGCAAGGTAGACCCGGGATATTCTGGGCCCTGGGTCCGCCCTGACAACGTAAAGAGGCTGCATGTGGCTCCCGGGGAAGGATAAGGGAGTAATAGGTGAGACCCGGATTGAAAAACCTGGGTGAGCACCTTTCACATCAGCACTGGACAAGGGAAAAACCCTTCTTTTTTTTTTCCTGTGTCCTAGTCCAGGACCCAATACCTTTCAGATCCCCAATAAAATCCCGGTTTTTGGCGGCGATCAGAAGGGAATATAAATGTAACAGAACCCCGGCAAGTTTCATTTTGGAGAAAGACAAAAAAAAAAAAAAGAAACTAAGCCCTTAAATAATGGGTACAAATCACACGCACATTCAAAACCATCGATAAAACGTGTGTTTTGCTTTTAGAGGTTACCAATGAACAGTTTTTCTACGCTTATGAATTTATACGTTTTAGCGTGCGATTTCTGACTTCTGTTTCGTGTTTCCGTGTGGTTGTGCTATGATTGTCACAACATTGTGTTATGCAAAGCAGTTATTGGGTTGCTTTTATCCTCAGATGCCCTGAACAGAACACAAAGATGCACCTATTAGTAAAGCTTCAAAACACAATGGATGCGATATAAATTATTATTCACAGCCGACCAAGAGTATAAAAACCAGCGACCGTCACAAGCCTACATCTGTTAGATAAAAAATATTGGGCATCCCCACTACATCACCGGCCTCTTTACACTCGCACCGAAACCTCCTAAACAAAAACCCCACATTTTCCTCTCCTAACGACACCGTGAAGGAGACTAAACATTGCATCTACTTCCATTTGTTTTACACAGATTGGTGAAAATAAAGCTCAATTTATTGGCATTACCTCTCAAAGGTTAGCCTCAACCTATACTGGCACTAAAATAAATGCACCCAGTGTACTTTTATGGTTTGTACACTGTAGACTGGGCTGCGTTTGGAAAACATTGTTGTGAGGTCAGGTGTGTTATGTCTGCATTCTCTCTTTCCATTCAATGTAGGTTACCTGGATCAAGTCATTTGACATCTGCTTGAAAACTTGCAATTATAGTGGAATCACTTTAGATTATGGACGGCATCTTTACTACTGTTCTTTCACAGGTATGCAGGGGGGTATTTAAAAGCCCTTTAGGAAGTTCAGATTTTTTAATCTAGAAGAAGCCATCAAGCTTTGGGCCTACAACCTGAACAATCCCAGCGTGTTTCAAGGCATCTCAGAGTGACTCACTTCCCATGTTGACAAATACCAAAATATATTTGCTTCGTACTCGGATAAATGAATCCTTGACACTGTACACTTAATATACAAACTTGCCCTGAGTCAGTTATTTGCTCATGTACAATGTACACAACTGATAATTCCTAGATATGGCCAAGTATTATTAATGATCTAGTATTTCACAAGGAAGAGGATGGTTACAGAACATGACCGTAGGATGATTCAGGTCAGTAAACTAAAATATTATTTGGCAGAAGAGCTTCTATTCAAACATACACATATAGACATTATATTGTTTATTAACATGTGTGTAGATGAGAGGGTTCTACCTGCAAGCTTACAGTGTGTATAGACACAAGTTCAACACATACTTTATATTTTTAATATCCTAGACTACGTATATGTGTGAATACAGCCACAAAGATCTTTACAATAAGAAATGTTTCCATTGTGTTAGAACTCATCAATGTGAAACTAGGTGTAAACCAAACATCCAGTAATGGTGTCATAATGCAAATAAATACACTATAAATGAAAATTGTATCGCACATTTACCATTATGACTCTCTGAGAACTATAGCCAAGGACACATTATCAGGATATGCAGAGGTCCATTTTACACCACACTCAGCAATCATGAGATGGGTTTCTAATTACAGCATAGACATCATACGTGACACAAAATTAAAAGAACACTATAGTCCCATATAAAAAGCAAACCTTGAAATGCTCATAACCGTGCTCTATGCAGTAATTCTTTATATTCTAGAAATAACGTTTTTAATGTTTCAATGACCTATGTCATATGCTTTAATTTAACTTATTAGAGAATCATTGATCCCCAAAAACTTAAAATGAAAACACTACCTGCAATGCACAATACTCATTAGTAAATGCTAATTATCTACTGGATCTCACTGGTTATTTGAAGAAGTCATGCATGTAGCCTGTCATCGTAATCTGTGGCTAGATCTTAATCTCTTAATTGACAGTTCAATTTTACCACTTTAAGATTTTCAATTAACCATCACCCTAAACTTAAGAGTTTGCTAATACACCATAAACCAACGCAATGAAATGGATTTAGGTTGTATATTATGCATATATACAAATATATAAGGACATACAAAATCTGTCTACACAAAGAAGCAGAACACTCAATTAAACTTTAGACGTCTGTAGCCTGATGACATAAGATGAATGTAATACAGCTATAGAACGCAGGAAGGTGTGATGCACAGTAAATAAATATACAGTTGACAAATTGGTGATGGTTTTCACAGGGGTATAACAGCAAGAGGGGGTATGACAGCGTTTTCTGTGGTATATGAAGGCATAGACACATTTCTAAGGTATATAAAACTAAGGCAATGGCCAGAAACAGATTTCTGTGTAATATAACATGGGACCAAATTTAGATTTATGAAGCTCTTGCTTCTTCATGCATAGTAGGATATTTACGACATCTGCGTAACATTGAGGTACATACATTCACAACGTGCAGTCTTCAAAGTGATTTTAGTAAAAGGAGGCACGCCAGTGTCACCTCTGGGAGAAGTGTGGGGGGTATTTAAATTAGCCTGCCGGGGCGCAGCGACAGAAACTCCATGGCATATTTTCCTTCTTCAGGGCGGTTACTTTCGGTAGCCTATGGCATGATTAAGTGCCTATAAACTCCTAAAAACCAGACTGGGTTGTGGGGTAGGACGGGTTAGTTAGGTGCCACATTTACCTCACTCTTAAATCTGAATCTGGTCTATGGTGATGAGATGGTGGCACTATTCACTGTGGCATATAAAGGCAAAGGGGTGGCAGGAACTTGGTTTCAGTGCTAGAGAATGGTATGGAGGCGACACTGGATTCTGTGGTATATAAAGTTTAGGGTGTGGCACTAGCTTTTGTGGTATATAATAGCTACAGGGTGACACTTTCTGTGGTATAAAGAGATAGCTACAGGGTGACACTTTCCGTGGAATAAAGAGAAGGGGGGGAAAGACAATAGTTTTCTGTGGCATATAATGGTATGGGGGTGACACTACATTCTGTGGCATAACTAAGGGGTGACACTGTTTTCTGCGGCATATAGGAGCTATGCTGAGTGACACCTTTTCTGTGGCATATTAAGAAGTGTGACATTTTTCTGAGGCATATAAGAAAGGCAAAGTGACACTAGTCTCGAAATATCTGTGGAATACTGTATATGAGGCAAGTGACAGTGACACTAGTATATGACATACTGAATAAATGTAAGGGACGGCAACACTGGTATCTGTGGTACACTGTATATAGGGCTCTGGCTGGTGACACTGGTATCTGTGGTACACTGTATATAGGGCTCTGGCTGGTGACACTGGTATCTGTGGTACACTGTGTATAAGGCTATGGCTAGTGACACTGGTATCTGTGGTACACTGTATATA
>WWET01001877.1:64760-80429 GCA_011038615.1 Limnodynastes dumerilii | reverse complement strand
TATTTCTACCCTTTGGACAGTCACTGTCTATGCGTTTTATTTCTGCCCTTTGGACAGTGTCAGAATTCTCGTTGTCACGATAACTGTCCTAAGGGTATAAATCTGACCGGTGAGCTGCTCCCAGAGACGGTGTAAGCGTAGAGCTTGTTAAGCAGCCACCGTACAGCCCTGCACAGAGCATTTAAATGAGAAAAACTCCCCTTTTCTTATTTAAATATGGTGGAACTCCCAGGTCCACAGGTGCAGGGCAGTCGGATGCGGACACAGACGGATACTTGCGCCTATCTTTCTGTGTGCGCTCCCGATCTGAGCATGCGCGGTGCTCATTACTGCAACGCTTCCGTCTAAAACATAGACAGAAGCGCTGCTCTGGATCAGTGCCCTTATGTACTATCCAGACGTCAACGCCTTCTACAGACAATCAAATGACAATTGTAATATCAAAAAGGAACATCTGAAACACGAGTCACTATAAGTCACTATAAGCTATTGAGTGGCATGTTGGGTTTCTTGACAGAACAAGAAAAAAGTGTTTTCATGACTCTTCGTACCTGAATATTTTACATGCCAGAAATAGTCCTAATGCAGAAATGCTAAAATGGACTACTTTATGGCCCTGAGATTATTCTAATTAAGCCATATGAACGTCAAGCATTAACCAATTTTTTTCTTGAAATCCCCCCTAACCCTTATCCTGATTAAAGGCAGAAAAGTGGAGCTGTTGCCCTTAGCAATCAATGCGATTTTAGCTCTCGCTTTTCTATTGCTTACTATAGAATGTCAGCAAGAATCTGATTGGCTGCTAGGGATAACATCTCCATTTTGCCTTTTCCGCATTTTAGTAAATCTAACCCTTTGTTTGTTCATTTACCTCTCTACCCAACTCAATCTCACGTAATGCACCCTTACAGAACCCAGATCTCTTTTCTTGTTTGTCAGTCTCCCCATACTTCCTGGGCTAATACTTTGTTAGTCAAATGCACAAAATTGGATCGGGTCATAGATTCCTTTAGCCTCAGGAAGGCTATGCTTTAGCCTGTTAATGAGTAAACAAAAGGTCAGTGAGGCTAAATGAATAGTTTCTTATGCAACAGTTTGGCTGTAATGTATTCATGACCTTGCCACCAAACAATGATCACAGTCAAGATATTTATGGATCAGACAGCATATAAATCATACCTAGATTCACACAACCAAACAAGGCCCAGAAACAGTGTGAATGTGAATTCCCGAGCGAAAGCAATGGGACAGTCTGCATATTCCTCTGTTTGCAGTACTTCGCTTCTCTTCTGTGAATAAGCTTCGTTAGTAGTTCACAACAATGCCCCAAGCAGGAATATGCTACATTGATGCAAATTAATCAGTGTCCACTGGGTGTGTGCCAGGGGTTGCTGATCCTATACTGCATCATACGCTTCATGATAAAAATGTCACAAAGTCACACCTGCCTCTGTTTTTCATACCTTGCCTCTGCATGTCCCAGAATTAAGCCAGGGAATTGTCAACAGCAATTAGGAGAATAAGAGCTGCCTGTCACAGCTGGTCTACATTCATTTAATTATTGGGAGGTAAAATATGTTTATGGAGTTGGAGGACTGAAAAATAATGAAAAACTAATTGGGGTTTAATATTATTTTAATGTGTTGAGAGAAATCTGTTACATAGTAAATATACTGTTTGTGTAGCTTAAATTGCATTAAATATATTCTGACAGAAGCTACATGCAAATACCCTAGGCACCTATGCAGTAGTGCATCTTAGAACACACTTCTTTCCTTTCCAGGTATAAGGTTACCTGTGAACATTAAAAGTTGTATTTGCGTAGTTGCAGCTCACAAGGGATAGAAGCATGCATATGAGTCATCATTGGACATTATATTTACATGTCCTTATTTGAACTGCAGTAAAGCATGCATACAGGAGAGATGTCATGTGACACTGTACAACATGGCTACTGTGCAGATCTGCAATGATATTTTCGAACATTCCTTTCACAGAAACCAATTTTCTCATCTTTCCTCCTTTAAAAACAGCTTAAACAAAAGTTGCACTTGAGAGTAGCACTTTATATTTTACACTCAATTTACTTTGCTGGGTAAAACTTTTACCATCTTTTCTTCCTTGACAAATCGCTATCAATTTGAAATCCATTAACAGGTCTTTTTTTTTTCCCCTAAAAAGTATCTTTTCACTTTTGCTGGAATAACTAAAACTGAAACCAAACAGACATAACTGAGTTTCTTTACCGTGTCAATGTATAGTACACAGAATCGCAACTGTCAGACAATATATATCAATAAATGTATATTTATCATTTGTGAATTGTTTAGGAAGAACTTTTTTTATGAATAATTGTCTTAACCGCTGTTTATCTTGATTGTTTGTAAATAGTTTCTGTTTGATAAATATTTGTTTTTTGTAACTTACGTGCTCATCTGTTTATCGCTACTATGTATGCGTAGTACCTATGTTACGCTATCTATGTAGCATTTTGTTACGTAGATTGCGTACATGCTGTCTTTAAAGACTGCAGTGGTAAGCAAGGGTTAGAGTTAAGTTGTGGGAAGAGAATGGCTAGTGATAAGAAAACTTACCTGCCGTCGTTGCAGCCTTCAGAGACTGTGCCATCGGGGGAGCCATGTCTTCTAAGCGTAGATTGCTGATTACATTAATGCACAGTGATCCGTCAGAAAGCAGTGAAGCACACCCTGGTTATACATTTTTACCAGCCTATTGCCCTGGTACAGCCCTTCTGATGTGCCATGTTGTCATGACTAGCTACTAGAAACGGGTATGGTTCACAAACTTTTAGCTGCCTGGAGGGACGGGGAGATAGTGTGCCACCCCTTCCAGGTCTGACACTTCAGCCCTTATCCTTTAATGCACATTCTTGGATAACTTTTGAAAAAATTTGATTTATAACATGAATTTTTTTTTTTTTTTTTTTTAAATCTGCCGATATGCTTTTGCTAGTTAGTATATTCGGTATCTTGAGAGGTTTTTTTGTTCTTTTGTAATTTTAGTTATACAGAAATATCCTTAGATGAGCTAAACTTTAGTTTTATTAATAAACGGTAAATTTGTTCATATGGAAACCTTGTTTACCTAGAAGAGCTTTTTCAAGATACATTTTATCAAAGTATCTTGACTCTGTCTTCAAAAATAAAGGTTGGTTGTGAATGACAAGCTTTAGGTGAAGCAGGGTGAGATTCGACGGCTGATCTTTAAACAGAAGTCAACCCTATTTCAGAGAGCAGTCGTGTGGGTGTGTCCATATTAACCTGCAGACAGGAGTCAGTTTGCAACTAGAGTCATGGAAGGTAACTTGTAAGAATTGCAAAACACAAGTTACCAGATTCTAGGCGCACTGCCAGCAATTATAGCTGCTCTATGCATGTGTGGGCTTATAGCTGAGGTTTACAAACCAGTGCACCAACGTATCAGACATTGTAAAGCTTTGTGTCTATGCTGTGAATCAAGTACAGAGGCTATATAAAGAACATGTTTTTGCTATATGGTAAGTAAGTCATAAAGTGAATGGATTACACTTTGGAGATGAATATGTCTGGTGAAACTAAAGCAATTTGTTCGGATAAAAAAAATGAATACCACACAAATGTCCAGTATTTGCATCTGGAGAGATCTCTCTACTATTATCCCTGAGAGAGTCGCTTTAGCTTCGGGGGTGGTATTACTGCAATAGGCCCACCTACAAAGTGTTTCCCTTTCACATCACCACTGAAAACCCGGGTAAACTGGGGCTATTGCCGGGGCCAGGTCCAACTAACCAGGTTGAGGTGTGATGTGAAAGGTCCGGGGGTCCTCTTTGCGGGTCTAATGACCCGGGAGAAAAGCTGGGTTTTTCCCAGGTAAGACCTGCGTAGGGGGCAGTGTGAAAGATGCGACCTGGGTTTTTCATGGCCATCATTCCCTGGTCTGTGATCCTGGGATGATCTGCTTGACACAGCAATATCCTGGCTTCTAAGACCTGGGATATTGCCGGGGTGGTGAATTCCATCCTGGATAAAAAAAATAAAAATAAAAATACACAGCGTGGCAGCACATTACATAGAGAGGTAGCTCTTCTGCTTTGTGGGAGAGGGCAAGGATGCTAATTATACTGTAAGGGCTGGCTTCAAAGACAGGAAAGTTTTATTGACTTTAACCCTAAACAACCCCTTCCTGCAAACCCTCCCCTAACCCTAACCACCCTTTTCCTGTAGCCTAAACCTCCTTTAACCCAAACCATCCTCATCCCGCAGCCTAGCCTTAACCCTCCCCCTCTTTACAGCCTAACCCTAGCCTTCTCTGTCCTGCAGTCTAACCCTAACCCTCCCCCCTTCACAGCCTAGTCCTGCAGTCTAACCCTAACCCTCCCCTCTTTCTGTCCCACAGCCTAACCCATAACAAAACAGGTTCCTTGTTGAAATAAGACCGTTTGACTTGATATCTGTTCCGTATTGAAGAGGTGTCAGGAATGTTACATCCGAAAATTAAGCTTTAAGCTGTATCATTGTTGAGAATGGGCCATTCATCCAAAATTTACACTATATGGGCTGGATCCAGACTTAGTTACTTCTGGACTAAACCATGTTGATTTCAGGGGGAGTCAAGGTTATTATATTCTTTGCATGCAGAGATCTCATCTCTAATACTGTTTGCAACAGATGAAATAAGACTCCCTGCAATCACCATGGTTTAGCCCAGGTGTAACTAAATCCAAGCACTTAAGTCTGGATCCAGCCCGTTGCCCCTAGTAACAGGACAAAGAATGTCTTCTTTTAACAATCTTTTTATTTTTATTCCATTCCTCTACTATCTACGTTTTATTACTATCTGGGACTTCTCTCCTGAAAGGTCAGTCACAAATTATCCCTTCTCCTCGTTGTTAGTATGTCCCTGAAAACAATAGCAGTATAGAGCAAGGTGTCAAGTAATGCGCTGGTACAATATAATGATACGATGCATTATAAGGTGGTAGAACACATTCAGTTGTAATATTCAGTAATATGCTTCTGACACATCAGATGTTAACATTTTCTTTCAGAAGCATTTTCTTTATATTTTTTTTTTTAGGACAATAGTTATTGAGCAAAAACCAAATCACCTAGGCAACCGAGGCCCAGGAAATCCAGCTCCGTTTCAATGGCAGCAAGAAGCCAGCTAAAGACACCTTAAAAAGCTGCTCTGAAAAATGAATGAGGAGGACAGTGAACGCGACCAGAAGCTCTGCAACAGAGCAGTGTTTAATATTCCAATAAACAATTAATAATAGCATCTATAGCTTAGAGTCTATCGCTGGGGCTTAATATTGGTGAGTTGTGATGTCATTGTCCAGTCATCCTACAGAATAATGTCCTCCCTGCTGTATGGCGTTCTTACTCCTGTGTCCATTTCTATGTTATGTGTAAAAATGGTGAATTGTTTTCTTTCATAAGCTACACACTATGGGCCACTATGCGGTAAAGAAAAAGTGCGGATGTTGCCCATAGCAACCAATCACATTTTATCTGACATTTTCTTGTATGTAATAGGAAACTGAGAGCTAGAATATGATTGGTTGCTATGGGCAACATCTCCACTTTTCATTTCCTGCAGCTTAGTAGATCTGGCATTTTGGGTCAGATCCATAAGTCTGCTGGCACGGTGGTCAAACCTCCACCCACAGGGGCAGTGGATTTCCATTAGTGGATCCTAAATACTCACGAGGGGAGACCACACATGCACAGTCTTCCAATCAAAGGACCCTACCTTAAATGTCACGCGCATTCCCCCACGAAAACGGCGAGCAGTGCGTAATAAAGGATTGTACGTAAGGGCTTAGCCAATCTAAGGGCAGAAAACAGCACGTTGTATATTATCGACCGATTGCTCCAATGACATGAAATATAAGGCATTGACTGATTGGTTGGAACATTGCGAAAAAACAATCCTCAGATTCTTTCACGAGATAACTGGGTTGCTCAGGATTCCTGATCTGACCACCGCGAGGCTGATCCTGGCCACCCTGGATCTGGGGATAGAGCCATGAACTCTGCCAGTCTGGTAGAGCGACAATGCGGTACTCTGCTGCTAGCAGGTTATATATTGATAGCACACAGCGTGCTCCTGATGGAGTGGGGTGCTGGGTCTCCCACTATATGGTGTCCAGTTGGCGCCCTCTGCACAGGGTTGTGGGCTGATTATCAGCTATACCTTGCTGAACAAAACCTCCTCTGCCAGGATTATTGGCCCCGGCAGAAGAGGTAAGGGAGGCCATAGAGATCCCTTTTCTTGTTTACCCCCCTGCTGGGCCTGTGCCCCCATTCTGCTTGATAATGTGTGTTTCATGTTTTCTGGGGCTGATCCCGGCCTCCGAACGTTTTACGTAGGTGCGGGTGTCAGGAATGACGCAAGGTATAGGGGAGGGCACGTCCTCGTCACTCCCCTCTATCGGTAGTAGTTTTGGGCACTTGCGTGTCCAGAACCCTATCTTAACTTTTAGGCATTGATCCGCGGACACGGATAAATGTGTATCTGGTCTTCCCCGCCCCTTCATTGGATTCGGAACGCGTAACTGAAGGGTCAGCTCCTTGTGTAAGACCTGGCACATGCATACGCCGAGGTTACTTGTCAGACGACTTGTGCGAATGACGTGCGTAAATTCCCCTGATGTTAGTTCTGGCTCCGGTCCTCTATGCCTTATATGTTAAATTATAAAAATGTAAACAATTTTTGGGGAATGAAGATGGGTTCTCCGGAGATTCAAGTTCACACTGAGCTATATAAAGCAGATTGCTGGTAAATTGGTGTAGTGTGTGCACATGAATCGGCTTGCTCATCAGGACTTGCAATGATCAGTGAAATTGTGAGGGGCCATCGCATCTGGTCGTGTCACAGACCCAACGCAGACTGTCGCAGAGCTTTACAGAAATATACAGAGTCTTCAAAACACAAATCCTCTAAATTAAAAAGGCTCATTAAGAATCCAATACAGGGGGTTATTTAAACAAGACTGATTTAGTGCATTGTGATGTAAAATGAAGATTAAATTGCTGAAAAGTAGCGTCAAAGGGCCAGCTCCTGAATTAATACAACAGGCGACTTGCGGATGATGGGCCAGATCCAGACTAAAGTATGACAGCGACTTTACGCATCGTAACTCTGATTGTACGTAACTTGTTCGTAACTATGTATAAAGGGGCGTGTCCTCCCTACGCAAGGTGAAAATACGCATTGTAGGTGGAGGGATGCATGTAAATTGTACAAATATGAATCAGCTGAGAGAGAATTGCACTGAAATGCCTGCTGCGGGTCTCCGTCCCAGGAGGGTCTACAACCTCCACATAAAACAGTTAAAAGGGAGAAAAGAGGCCTGGAGCTGGCGCACTCCCAGCAAGTGTAGTATAAAAGGGAAAAAACCTCTTCAAATAAAGTCCAACAACCGTAAGATTTGTGCGGGCAGGCGGCAAGGGGAGCTCCAGGAAGCCCGGTGTAAGGCAAGGTAACGGGACCACACACTCACGATATTACCACCAGCTGACGTGTTTCGGACAGGCGTGTCCTTTCTCAAAGCCCGCACGTGGTGTTTGACAGCTGCATGGTACGCTATACCACTACCACACCATACTCTGAAAGTTTTCTTTGAAGTGTTTGTTGTTGTTTTTTAGTGAATTTTAACGTGTATTAAAACTTTGACTTGTATCCCCGATTTCTGAGCGTCTTTTACTCCAAAGCAATCCACACGAATCTTACGGTTGTTGGACTTTATTTGAAGGGGTTTTTTCACATGTAAATTGTACAGTATGGCAGGGGTTAGGCAGCTACGTATGACAAGGCGATACGTACACTGCAGATACACAAGGAAAAGCTAAGGTAGAGTTTTGAACTCGTAAATCATCTAAATTCCGTGCGTTCGAGGAGAGTGCCCGGGGGAGGGCGTTATACTTACTAATGTGTAACTGCGCTATGCGATCGTACTTAAAGTGAGCTTAAGTCTGGATGTAGCTCGATGTGTGGTAAAGTTGCCTGTCAGTCTGTATAGCACAGTACAAAGACTTCTGTACTGAAACACAACCGAGCAATGCTGCGCTCCGATGTGGAAACCTTTTCTGCAGGCCCACTCGCCATGTTCACGAGATCCGGAATGCAGGTTGTACAGTAAGGTCTTGAATAATCCCTTACATGCGATTCTGCATTCTGTATGTGGGCCTCTGCATCGGAATATTTAGGGTAAGGCTCCGGATGCGGAAGGCTCGTGTGTGTAGGGGATGCGCTTGACAGTCTGGTCGGCGCTATTTTATTTTGCTGATATATCAGCCGCCAGCTGAATGTTCAAAATAATGGAAATATAGAAAAAAAGCTATTTTGCAGGGTTGGGGCTGAAGAAGGAGAAGGTTAGAATTCGGCTGCGGGAAATGGAGGGTTAAGGTAAGGAAAGGTTTTAAGGTAGGGTTAGGTAAGATTATTTACCTTCTGGCGGATGACTCTTTGCAACTCCAAGACTCCATTCACCGCCGTGTTCTACAATGGAGACTACCAGCAAATGTCAGCAGTCTATATACAGCCGCCATACCGTGATCTTTCACTGGCAAATCACATCCTGTATAAGAGCTGTGGACTCGCCTTTAAAATCACAAATTCTGTACTTTAGCCTCCATGGGGAACGCTAATGTATGGAAATGAGCCTTAATTCTGGATCTGGTGCAAAGAATTCACATGGCTCTGAAATAGTCTGACTACACTACGAATGACAACAATTAGGAAGTCACTGAAAACTCCAAATATAAACCGTTTCAATATTGCAAAACCGCAGCATTGACGCCGGTCATCGGCGAGTTTGTGAAATCTCTTGCTTACAGCCACGACTGTTCCCATCAACGTGTGTATGAGAAAGAACTATGTTAATAAATAAATCAATCAATGTGGCCCCCCCTTCATTTATAACCAGCACTATCAAGTTGTGGGGACCCCATGTCTTTGATTTAACTAGTTTGCTGAACACCCCCCAATCCAGAGCAGTTTATACTCGGTGATTTCTGAGTGCGACAATGTGCAGAGCATTTGAACACAAAAAAATAAATGGCTCTTGTTTGAATGATCCCCCACATTGTACTAAATGTATACTGATCGTTTACACCTGGTTTTCACTTAGAGGCTGTAGTAATTAACGTATAAATGACGGTATGATGCTATGATGGATACTGCACATATGAATTAGTAATGCATCGATCAATTGAATAGGACAGCTCCATTTCATTATCTAGTGAGCTGAATAATAGCAATTAAATTCCATAATACATTAGGACACTTGAGATTAATTAGCAGAGCTATGTTGTAAAATGTCACACAGTAAAAGACCATTTAAGAGAAACTTACTGATAACTAAGTTTTCCACTTTTTTACGATTGATAAAAATAATTCACCGCAATATTGGGGAAAAAACTTTTTATTCATATTCTTTATTTAGTTTTTACACAATATACCGACAATAGCTCAATAATGCCACCCAGTGGCCAGTCACATCTTTCTTCTTTACCAAGAGATGCAACAGACTTTGGGATAGATTCACCGATGCTCCTAAATTGCAAAAGTATCTAGCAACTTGTTTATCTAATATGTAGGAAACAATTTTCGAATATCCCATATGCAAAAAGTGTGAATAATATATCTAAAAATAAGGTCGAATGCAGTGGAGCAAGTACCATGGAGGCCCAGCATGTGCCCAATGCCCTTTTCTTTTGAGAAAAATGGGAGGCAGCAGAGGCACTGCCAGGCCGCCTCCACATTTGCTATAGGCCCAGCAGTGCCAATCCGCCACATAGCTGTAGTGGTTCACAGGTTTATTTTTAAGGTTCATATGTTAGTCACTAGAGGGCGCTAGATTTTCATTTTCTTTTCCCCTGCCTTTATGCTAAAGACTAATTATTAAACTGGACCCAGATTCATGAAAAGTGGATAATTTTCAATCGCTATAAGAACGTATCCATGTGACCCAGCAATTCAGTTTTTACGATGGGCCTCCGGCAGGGTGGGTGCAACTGATAGTGAGAAGGGGGGAGAGATGGTAATGTACAGTACAGATGTGGCCTACACAACCTACGAAATCTTACACGGGGGCAAGTCTCAGAAAGGTGTTCATAATATTCAAGATTTCAATACCATATTTATAATAACATAATAACATAATAAATAAGACGTGTACAATTATCTTTGAACTAGTTTATAGACAGTAATAAGATATTGATTTTCCTAAGCAGAAAATTCAGTACATAACATGCAGTTTATCAATATTTATTTTGCTGCATATACATATAAAGTGATTTTGTAAATAGCATTTTCTGTCCATCCACTTGTACTTATCAGATTGCCAAGGGCAAAAAGTAATATTTATTTTCTGGCTTTTATATAGCGCCAATTAACCTACTAGCATGTTTTTGGTGTGTGGGAGGAAACCGGAGCACCCGGAGGAAACCCACATAGACACAGGGAGAACATTGTGTGATTATGTAGCATTTGCTCTTATATATCAAACCCACTGTCTTGTAGAGTGTAAGCTTGTGGTGAGCAGGACCCTCTTACCCACCCGGTCTGTTTATTACCCAGTCTTGTTTATACTGATTGTTAAAATGGTAAAGTGCTACGTAATCTGTTGGCGCTATATAAAAACCTGTAATAAATCATAAAAACATACATACTCCACACAGATGAGGCCTAGTCCGGGAATCGAACTCATGACGCAGCGCTGTGAGACACAAGTTCTGCTCACTGTTACGTACCGTAACACGGACATACAGACTGGGGTCACTTAGTCACCTGACAAACTACCAGAATGATTTTTTGCATGTGGAAGGAAATCAGAGACTCTCCACACAGACCACATACAAACTCCACACAGGTAAGGCTTAGGGCCAGATTTACTAAGGTGCGGGTTTGAAAAAGTGGGGATGTTGCCCATAGCAACCAATCAGATTCTAGCTGACATTCTCTATTATGTAATAGGAAAGTGAGAGCTAGAATCTGATTGGTTGCTACAGGCAACATCTCCACTTTCTGGCCCATGGTCTGGAAATCACTCATGACCTCAGTGCTTTTCTAGGGAAAGGAGAGGAGTTGCTGATGAACAGACAATGTTACATTCATTTTTACCTATTTAATATTGCACCTTGACAGCAAAAGCATTACCCTGGTATTGCTAACACGAGTCACATCGCTATCAGACTAGTGCACTGTTTGCAGTACCAGCCGTTCTTGGCAGTGGACAATAATATTATTTTCCATATGCTTAAAGATTTACTTGCATTTGTGTTGTCTGTTAATAATGTAATCACAAAAACTAAGCTTTGTTATACTTCTAATACACTGAAATAATCACTGATGATAACATAAAACTAATCAGGTCCTCGCCACCTACAGCCGAACTCTCGTCTTTAGGGAGAAATTATTCTCTAACATGGACACAATTCTGCAGCTGCTACAGGATTCTCAGCTGTCCTCTAACAAAGCCCTGTTTGTATAATGGTTTTTCGGGTGGTACATGGTCGCCTTTAATTTAAAATTAGCCAGATCTTTGTGTTAACAAAAACATTTATTTTCCAACATTTAACCCTCTCCTGTTAAGCTTTTATTTCCTGTTTTGATTTAAAAGAGAAATATGACAGACTATAAATGTTTACCTTTGGTTGGCATGTACTGTTTACAGAGCAGATATCTCTATAGATGATTATTATGTACGTAATCTTGTAATGTCTACACTCCATCTTATAGGAGCAGATTCACATCTAAGAAACTGCGGCTTCTTAGGTGCGGAATTATAATTGTGTAGTCAGCATGATCAAGCAACGCACGTAGCATTTGGGGATGGAGATTCTCTACCTGTTTCTTTATAGACCCTGTGCAGTGATTTTAGTAAATGGAGGCGTGCCAGTGACACCTCGGGGAAAAGTGGGTGGTGGAAGGTATTAAGATGAGGTTGCCGGAGCGCGGTTTGGGATCTTCGTGCGTGTTTTCCCTACGTAAGAGGAAAAATAAACACGGGTGCTTAAGGTAGCCTGTGGTTCTCGTAACTGCCCTTAGGATCCAAAATAAATAAATGGAAAAAAAAAAGGGATGGGGAGCGGGGCTGATCCAGCCACACCTAAAGCACACAAGTGTAATCCGGTCCATAATTTGTATGATTCCTTGTCAGCTGCAGACGTGTATTCTTAAAAACAGTCCAACAAATAAATCATTTTTTCTCTATGCATTAATAATGTGTTTTTAGAAAGCTAACGACAAAAGACTTTGTACTATTTAGATTAACAGAAAGAGGAAGGGAGGGGAGGAGGAAGGAAGGGAGGGAAGGATGAAGGAAGGGACAGAGGAAGGAAGGGAGGGAAGGATGAAGAAGGGACGGAGGAAGGAAGGGAGGGAAGGATGAAGGAAGGGAGGGAAGTATGAAGAAGGGACGGAGGAAGGGAGGGGAGGATGAAGGAAGGGACGCAGGCAGGAAGGGAGGGAACGATGAAGGAAGGGAGGGGAGGATGAAGAAGGGAAGGATGAAGAAGGGAGGGAAGGATGAAGGAAGTTACGGAAGCAAGAAGGGGGGGAGGAAAGGATAAAGGAAAGGACGAAGGCAGGAATGAAGAAATGATGGAGGCAGGAAGGAAGGGAGAGGAGGATGAAAAAGGGATGGAGGAAGGGAGGAAGAAGGGACGGAGGAAGGATGAAATTTAGGAAAGAAAAGTATACTTCCAAAACAATTTTTTATTCACTTCGAGCATATCGCTAGGTTTAAGCATTTATCTTTAGAAAACACACACAAACCTACTGGAAAGTGCTCAAGGAATTCTGATACCACTTACAGAGGAGATGTTGCCTATCCCAAGTCTAAATAACAGTGTAATAGTAACGCTGGTCAGTATCTGTGTAATAATATAATAGTATTAGAGATGAGAGGTGATAAATAACAGTGTGATAGTAACATTGGTCAGTATCTGTGTAATAATATAATAGTATTAGAGATGAGAGGTGATAAATAACAGTGTAATAGTAAAGCTGGTCAGTATCTGTGTAATAATATAATAATAATAATATAATAGTATTAGAAATGAGAGGTGATAAATAACAGTGTGATAATAACGCTGGTCAGTATCTGTGTAATAATAATAATAATAATATAATAGTATTAGAAATGAGAGGTGATAAATAACAGTGTGATAGAAACGCTGGTCAGTATCTGTGTAATAATAATAATAATAATATAATAGTATTAGAAATGAGAGGTGATAAATAACAGTGTGATAGTAAAGCTGGTCAGTATCTGTGTAATAATAATAATAATAATATAATAGCATTAGAGATGAGAGGTGATAAATAACAATGTAATAGTAATGCTGGTCAGTATCTGTGTAATAATATAATAATAATAATAATAATATAATAGCATTAGAGATGAGAGGTGATATTTCCCAGCACAAGTATAAATAACAGTGAGATAGTAAAGCTGGTCAGTATCTGTGTAATAATATAATAATAATAATAATAATAATAATATAATAGTATTAGAAATGAGAGGTGATAAATAACAGTGTGATAGTAAAGCTGGTCAGTATCTATCTGCAGTAAGGAATTCAAAGATATCTCCCTGCATGCTAATACAATTATTTGACTTGACTCCCCCTAAAATCAACATGGTTTTTCCCAGCTGTAATCTTCCTCTCTTAATTTCAAGCTCTTATTTAAGTCTGGATCAAGCCCTAGGTTCACTTCCTGGAACAAGGATGTCGATATAAGGACTAATGGTCTTTAAATGTAAAAAAAAACGCAATCTGCATTTGGAAATGCTATATACAAATAACGGGCCTTAAATTCACCTTATGGCTCTATCTCCCCCTTCATACTATCAGAACAGCTGCTCCATATCAATATCAGTTTCAGAAATGGTGCTGTCTTTCATTACACTGAAGACGGGAGACAAAGGAATGAAACATTTTTTATTGCACAATATACACTATAAAGTTATCATTCTATTTAGGCTATTACAGCTTTCATTGATAAATATTATTCTAGTATCAGCCATGTAAATCACAGACGTCTTATATACTGTCAACATAAAGTCCCTCTTTAATGATTGACAGGTCAATGACAACACAGATCATACAAGCAGGTAGACCGCTGTGTGATACAGGTGACATTGACACAAGCAGTCTGGAAGGGAGTCTTACACTGCACTGATTGCATATTGTACATATTGCAGCTGAGCCTGAAGCAATGTGAGCAGGCAGTAATGGTGACATCAGCACACACTGAGACAGAGCAGGCTAAGAGTTCATCTGATCAGGGACTGTGCTCTGTGCTTTACCGAGTTGGGATCGAGGAACAGGAAGGAGAGGAGAGAGAACAAGCTGGGAAATAGAACATGCTAGGGCGGCCACTAGTGGAGAGAAAATGAATTACATGTTTGCAAAACCACAGAAATCTCACAGAGAATATTATTAATCTGTGGTAGGTGTGGAAGGGGTTTTACAGACACTCAGAAATCCCCCCCTGCAAAAATATGCTACGCTATCAAACCTGCGTGTTAGATTGGGTCAGCTCCTAGTGTATAGAACTTGTGTGAGCCTGGATATAAAAATATTGGGTTCTTTGGAATTTCTTTTAGTGCTACATCAATTCCCAGGTGAAGGTAGATACACTGTATTTACCTGTAGAATTGTCCAAGAAGCTCTGACGCTCTGCATTCTCCTGTCAGTCATATCATTCCCTCACACCACTACACTTGTGAGCAGATAGTGTCTTCCACAGAATCCTCACCAGGATACACACTTTTGCAATTAACGCCCAGTAAACATGGTTTTCCTTCCCCATTAGCTTGCTGTAAAAGCATGTTAGATCAGGCAGATAAAAGGCCAGGACACTTAGCAAATTGCTGCACGACTGTTCCTGCACCAGGCATAAACAAGCACGGAGGCCTCTGGAGTGACGTGTTCCAGCCTAAGGTAGAATTTCGAGACTGGAATTGGAGCATTTGAAGAAATCTTTAACTGGTGGGTCATCTGGACGTTTCAGGCCTGGAGGGGTGTGCAGCAAGCTGATTAACTTCATGGCGAATATTTCAAGTCAAGACTTTGTACCTTTCTTAAATTACTGATATACAAGAATGTTTCAAAGTCTCCGTGTACTTCAAGACATATTATATCATCAGCTGAAATGCTTAGAAAGTGCTCTGTGCAGCAGAGAGGAGTCATGTTCTCTAGTCAACAAAAACTAGAACTTTTACACCGAAACATGGACCCGGTCCTAAGACAAATCAAGCTCCAAACGAGATGTATTTGCTGCTATGATGGCCTGATTATGACACTGACACAGCCAAGAGCTTTAATTGGGACTGTATCAGAGCCGACACCTGTTGAATGAAGAATATTTCAAACTCGGAGCAGGCACAGTGTCCAATGTTCTTATTCTGCAAGGTACCTATTCTGGTTAGGTTTAGGCTGGGAGGGTTAAGCTGCAGAGAAGGTTAAGGTTAGGCTGCGGAATAAGAATGGTTAGGGTTAGAGGAGGGTTAAAGTTAGGTTGTGGTGAGGGGAGGGTTAGGGTTAGAGGAGGGTTAAGGTTAGGTTGTGGTGAGGGGGGGGGGTTATGGTTAGGCTGCGAAATGGGGATGGTTAAGGTTAGAGGGGGGTTAAAGGTAGGCAGCAGAGGGGGGGG
>WWET01001877.1:19802-30886 GCA_011038615.1 Limnodynastes dumerilii | reverse complement strand
ATGAGAGGTGATAAATAACAGTGTAATAGTAACGCTGGTCAGTTTTAATATAATAATATAATAGTATTAGAGATGAGAGGTGATAAATAACAGTGTGATAGTAACACTGGTCAGTATCTGTGTAATAATATAATAATAATATAATAGTATTAGAGATGAGGGGTGATAAATAACAGTGTGATAGTAAAGCTGGTCAGTATCTGTGTGCAGTAAGCAATTCAAAGATATATCCCTGCATGCAAACAATACAATTAACTTGACTCCCCCTGAAAGCAACAAGGTTTAGCACAAGAGTAACTAAGTTTAAGCACTTAACTAGGTCTGGATCAGGCCCATTGGACCAAGTCTAGACTTTGTTGAACTTGACATGACATTTTTTAACAAAAGGATTGGGTTGAATTTAAGAGTGTCCTTCCATATTTACAGAATAGGGACAAATATTGGAAATCCATGTGTGTGGTGGCAGAGGTTTACCAAGTGCTTGCACGGATGAAGGGATATACAGTAACAGGGATCTGCAATCACATCGCTCGAGCGTGCAATAGGAGCTCCAAATGCAGTGTGATCGAATCTCAGGATCCACGCCAATGTGATGGGACCTTTTTTTGTATTAAACACAAACACACTTTTAAGCACTGATATATAATACAGATTAAATGAGTACTGTATTTAACATTAGTGAATAATAAGGTGAACAGGACTCTGGGTTTACTATGTAAAAATGATATTGCTGATCTCCCGGTGTATTGGAAATCTAGGCCATCGTGTCTCATCAGATCCTGAACTGTATTGTGCTCATGTGCTAATCCTAAACTCTGAACATCTGGATGTGCAATCAGGATTAGATTAGATTCCAGCACTTGTTTAAGACGTACAATAACTACTATTCTACAGACTCCCTCCAACATATTAACATACCTTTTGTTATAAAGATTTAGATAAATACATTTTACTTTCTAACAAATGTCTTCATTTACTTATTTCTGCTCTATCTAATGTGTCCACAGGTAATAAACTCATCAAATCTCTGCTAAACTGTTTGTGTTTGCTTAAGAATCAATGTAGTTTGATTTAGACACTGGTCACAAGACTTAGAGTGGTCATGGGTACAAGGTGGGCAGTAGCCACAGGCCCCCTCTATCTCAGACCTTGTAGCAGCTGAACCCATGGTTGTTGTGCCACTGGTCACCACATATTTCACCAAATACAGGTCCTCCTTACTTCTCTCATACAAATCATTCTAATCCAGAATGCTATAAAAATCCCACCAACTTCAAAAACATCCCCTGTCTCCAATCCCTAAAATGGGTCTTGTGGAATGCATGTTCTGTCTGTAACAACATGACCTCTATCCATGACCTCTTCCTCTCTACCATCATCAACCTTCTTGCAATAACAGAAAGCAAGCCCACAGATTCAGACACTGCCTCACTCGCTGCACTTCTGCATTGTGGTCTTCACTTCATTCACTCCTTCAGGCCTAGAGACTGAAGCACATCCTGTGAAGTACATGCTGTCTGGATATGAAACCCATTCTCTCTGTGTTCGAGAACGTTTGAGAGAGAATTGCAGTTCCTAGCCTTGGATAAGAGCCTGTGTCTATATTATGGAGAAAACTTTGCTTTTAAAAAAGAAAAGAAAAAAATGTGATCAATGACATATTGTTACTCTTGTCACCATGGCCAATGGTAGCATTATTGCAATCCCATTGTAGCACTGAGTAAAAAATATTTTGTTGTATCTACTTAAAAGACGTGCCTAAACTTGGCTCACGCAATTAACAAAGGTGGTCAATGATTTAATTGCTGCTAAATCTGAAGGTCACTCTCCTCTTCTAATTCTCCTGGATCTTTCTGCTGCTTTTAACACTGTTCACCACTCTCTTCTCATACAAATATTACAATTCCTATTGTTTCTGACAGGAAATTAACGGTTACTTAAATACCAGGATTTAAATGAGACAAAACAAGACAATTCTTAATCAATTATAATATTTAATAAAGAATTAAGCAAAATACATGAATAATATTTTGCTTCAGCTGGTAGTTATTGCTTGATAATGGTCAGCAGGCATCCAGGAGCCCTTGTCTTGAATGCTGTTGAGCTGGATAGGTCAAGCAGTCAGTCCTGAAGGTGAGCCTGGGAAGCTGACCTTGTGCCAACAGCAACAGAGCCGGAACTCCCTACCTTATTAGGTTATTATCATGGTTTAAGCAAGTTAATTGGTACTTCCTATCTTATTAATTTATACCTTCCACATTTGCGCTAGCTAGCATTGCATAATGTTAGCATCACATACCCTCGGCTCCCACCAAGCTACCTTATCCGCATGTCTTGGCCTTGAACATCTGATTCTACACAACATTAATGATATGTTTGCATAAAAGCACATAAATAAAATGGAGAACAGCAGCCATTTTAAGCTGCACGGACACACCTATGTATTCAGGACACAGCTATTTCCTGCTTTACATCCTAATTATCTAATTGCTCTTTCAGTGTTCACTTTTCTGGAGCCACCTCCCTTGCTCTTCCTTTATCTGTAGGTGTACCATTAGACTAGGGCTAGATTTACTAAACTGCGGAAAAGAAAAAAAAATGAGATGTTCCCCATAGCAACCAATCAGATTCTAGCTGACATTCTCTAGTATGTAATAGGAAAATGAGAGCTAGAATACCCGTGGTTGCTATGGGCAACATCTCCACTTCTTTGCCGCAGTTTAATAAATCTAGCCCTCAGTCTCAGGTTCACTGCTTTTCTCTATTTATAACTCTTCCCTTCAATAGCTAATAAAGTCATTTATATTTCAGAGTCATCTACATAAAGATAATATACAAATGTACCTATCTTAATGTGTGACCCCTATAACTGAACATCTTTCTACCATTTAATCCTGGATGTCCTCTCACCATCTCATTCTTTTTAATACAGAGCTAATAATATTTCCACTTGCCAACTGAAGTTACAATACTTCCTACTCATCAGGCTCGTTGCCTAGGTGTTATCCTTGACTTCAAACAGTCCTGCGAGCTCCACATACAATCTGTATCTAAATCCTGTAACATAGATCTAACATTTCCAGAATACGCACATATCTCACACAATAACACTCATTCATCCCATATCCCAGCTCATTCTCTCATATCTTCACAGGATCTGCAACTCTCATATACACTTAAAACATGCTTTGATTCCTTGTTACAGAATTTCTCCCAGTCTGCACCCACTCTCTGGAAAAACCTTGATCGTCCAGTAAGACCAAACCTCTACTCTCTGAGCTCTCAAGTGCTCCCTTAAACGCAACACTTCAGAGAAGCTTAACAAGTTCCTCCATCTCCTTCTTAAGCTTTAAGGAACAAAAGAGAGGTCTGGCACTCCAAACAAACATTATATAACACTATGTGTCAGTACATCCATAAAAAGGAGGTCACAATATAGCTATATTGGGGTAAGCTCACCCGCCCAGCGTCAATTCACCTCCTGTAGGTGAGTCCCTATCCATCTGCTATATGTGTATTCAGGAGGTCTGTATTAAGACACTCGGCCATTTAAACAGTGTGCAGCGGTAGTAATATCCCCTCAGTCCTGGTAGTAACACTGCTGTGTGACTGATCATACACAGCACTGAGCGCTGTTACCATACACACTGTCTCTCTCCATAGTAATATCCCCTCAGTCCTGGTAGTGACACTGCTGTGTGACTGATCATACACAGCACTGAGCACTGTTACCATACACCCTGTCTCTCTCCATAGTAATATCCCCTCAGTCCTGGTAGTAACACTGCTGTGTGACTGGATCATGCAGAGCACTGAGCACTTTTACCATACAACCTGGCTGCTCCTATACAGTGTAAGCCAGTGAGCAGGACCCTCTTACCCACCCAGTCTGTTTGTTGCTACCCAGTTTTGTTTATAGTAATTGTTAAAATTGTAAAGTGCTATGTAATCTGATGGCGCTATACAAAAACAAGTTGCTAAATAAATTACTGTTATGAATTCACATAAAAGTCAAATATGCAAATTATTGATGTAAACAAAATAGATGGAAAGTAAGCCTTGAAACGTCAATCCTTTTGAGGACCTCTCTTGGGACCGGATTCACGCTTCCTGGTAGTGACACTGCTGTGTGACTGATCATACACAGCACTGAGCACTGTTACCATACACCCTGTCTGCTCCTATACAGTGTAAGCCAGTGAGCAGGACCCTCTTACCCACCCAGTCTGTTTGTTACTACCCAGTTTTGTTAATAGTAATTGTTAGAATTGTAAAGTGCTATGTAATCTGCTGGCGCTATACAAAAACAAGTTGCTAAATAAATAAATAAAATACTGTTGTGAATTCACATAAAAGTCAAATATGCAAATTATTGATGTAAACAAAATAGATAGAAAAGTAAGCCTTGAAACGTCAATCCTTTTGAGGACCTCTCTTGGGACCGGATTCACGCTTAAGTGTGTGATCGTTAGGAGCTTTTCATAAGGATGACTGCATTCCTTACAAGACGCACATTAAAAAGAGTTATTCATACATTACATACATTATATGGACAACTCTTGGGTAGGCTGAGGTATAATGGCACGAATTATGTCCCATAGTTTTATTTTTTTTACATTTTTATTACATTTATCCTCACTATTGCTTACAGAACGAGTTTTACTGACTGAAATTAGCCAAGCCTTCACTGTACGATTAACACAGACTATGCTGCCCACTGAATGTACAACAGGTACACGTGGCGGGCACTCAACCCAGCAGTCAGAGTCTGATGTCCATGCGTCACGGCTGTTGGCCACATAGGTGACACAGTGCCAGTCCTTAGTTATACCTTCCCTGACATAGCCAGCGTTAGGACTCTTGTTTCTGAGATCCATCCTGGAGAACCTGTGATCTGTCCTTCAGAAGGGTAGCACAATGGAGGCCATGATGGGTAATTGGGGGCAGCCATTGATACTCTGCCTAGCTGGATCACATCATGCTCCCTGTGTTACTGTATGAATCAGGTTTCTCCCATATTGGCTTAATTGGCTGCTGATCACATTCAACGCTATGTATGAGTTGTTGTATGAGAGTGTTAATTTAAACTGTAGGCTCCACAGGACCAGGGACTGATTTGATTGACAAATAGATCACATAGGGTGATATTTAATTAGGCCCAATAAAGTAGCAGGGACACCTAAGTTTTTTTTGTCTTGACAGCTACAATAATAGACAAGAAACAGCACTTTGCACCAGTTCCCGTCTTTACACATAATTGAATATACCCCATATAGTGATTTATACAGCTCAGTTCTTTCATACTGACAAACCATTGTAAAATAATACGGCTATTTGACTGGTGTATCAGACACAAAACCCGTGTGGACTGTTTTTCAGTGTTCAGCATTAACTTGCTTTTTTTTTTACTTTCTATTCATTGTTCAAACATATTAATACGCAGACGAGTTTCTCAACCAGTTTGTTACAATCATATCCTGCGTGTGTCACAATAAGTAAGGTGTGACACATGACAAATATAAAAAGAAAATATATATAAACAGATGAGACAGGGCTGACATATTAAGAGATAAAATTAGTTTCTCGTGCATCAAATTTCCAGTCAAACAGGTTTTTTGTAGTTATGTTTTAAAAGCTGCGTCATAAAAACAATCTGGTTATGGGCCATATCATTGTTTTGCATGTGATCACATACATCTACTAAAGGAATCATATTTCCCTTTTTTGTTTAGGGTGCTAATAAATTTGAAAGGGAATCTGGAATGTCAGGCTGTCTGCATCACACAAATAAAACATGTTTCATCTCACAGGCTCTGTAATAAAACTAAATAACGTCTTGTCCTCCAAAGATCTTAAAATACTTAGGGCTCGTGGATCTGTGTTTTCCCTGCAGGATTATGCAATACTCGATCTTAAATTGTGGCATTTTATCAGGACTTTTGGCAGGCTCTCCCACATGATCCCTACTATTAGTAGAAGTCTGAACTAATTAGTAGAAAATACATTTGAAACTGTTAAGGATAACTACTCACTAATGATCGGATCCAGATTAATTAATCGGGGCCATTTTTAGCAAACTGGGCTGGATCCAGACTTAAGTAAGTGCTTGAAATGACTTACTCCTGGGCTAAACCATGGTGATTGCAGGGGGTCATATTTCATCTGTTGCAAACAGTATTAGAGTTGAGATGTAATGTTTCCTATCCCAAGTCTAAATAACAGTGTGATAGTAACGCTGGTCAGTATCTGTGTAATAATATAATAGTATTAGAGATGAGAGGTGATAAATAACAGTGTGATAGTAACGCTGGTCAGTATCTATCTGTGTAATAATATAATAGTATTAGAGATGAGAGGTGATAAATAACAGTGTGATAGTAATGCTGATCAGTATCTGTGTATTAATATAATAATAATAGAATAGTATTAGAGATGAGATAACAGTGTGATAGTAATGTTGGTCAGTATCTGTGTAATAATATAATAGTATAGAGATGAGAGTTGATAAATAACAGCGTAATAGTAAAGCTTGTCAGTATCTGTGTAATAATATAAGAGGTGATAAATAACAGCGTAATAGTAAAGCTGGTCAGTATCTGTGTAATAATATAATAATAATATAATAGTATTAGAGATGAGAGATGATAAATAACAGTGTGATAGTAAAGCTGGTCAGTATCTGTGTGCAGTAAAGATATATCCCTGCATGCAAAGAATACAATTAACTTGACTCCCCTGCAATCAACATAGTTTAGCCCGGGAGTTCAAGCACTCAACTCATTTCAAGCACTTACTTAAGTCTGGATCCAGACTCATTTCAAGCACTTACTTAAGTCTGGATCCAGCCCACTGTGAGCAGAAAATGGTCCCAATACACCATGTGCACATCCTCAAGATCCCGATTTCTGAGCTGGAAGTTAGTCCAGTGGGGTGGTGGGAAAGGGCAGCATGTTTAAAGCATGTCCACATAGTAGGAGGAGGGAGGTATTTAAATTGTACAGTAAGTGCTTGGCTAATCCTTTACATACAATCCTTATTTTAAGGTAGGGTCCTGCACACAGAAAGGCAGACGTGTGAGTGGAGCGTTCTCCCCTCGCACTTAAGTAAAATAGTATCGCACTTCTATCCTATAGTGGGTCTCTGCAGCCAGTGGTCCACTAGCAGGACCTTACTAAAAAAAAAAAACAAAGCTGAAAACTATTACAAAACTAGATAATTTAAAAAAAAAAAAAACAGAAAATATAAACAATCGCATAACCAGAACAGATGTCAAAAAATTATAACAGGGAAACATTTTCATAACTAAACCAGGTGTCGCAGTGTGCAAACACTTAGCCCCGGCACAGAACCCCGCGGATTACCACAATCGTAAAGGCTGGCATTCGGTGATTCTACAGGCTGTTGTGGATCACAATTATTGGTAAGCCTTTTATGATATTGCATTTTTGCCTATAAAATTGACATGCTTGACGTACATGAATTCTAAATATATTGTCCCCCTTAATTTCATGGATGTGTTCATTGACTGGCCGGGACGCTCTCATGATGTCTGTGTGTTGGCCAATTGTGAGTTGTACCATCTGGCTGAGGAGGAAAGAGATGGATACCTGTTTCCGAGAGGTAAATTGATATGTTTGCAAGTGTTTTTGGGTGTGTAAATGCTACTAACACCAAATTTGTTACAGGATTTTGCATGCAGAAATATGAAGGTGCAGGGCCTATTCTGGCCCTAAAATGCA
This sequence comes from Limnodynastes dumerilii, assembly GCA_011038615.1. Taxonomy (NCBI): domain Eukaryota; kingdom Metazoa; phylum Chordata; class Amphibia; order Anura; family Limnodynastidae; genus Limnodynastes; species Limnodynastes dumerilii. The sequence goes on along the minus strand of WWET01001877.1, from coordinate 23,147 downwards.
ATATGGATACAGGCCCAGCTCTGTTTCTAAAATGTAATATGCTGACTATTCCCACTTGTAGTACTTGATGATGTGTTTAGGCTGCAGGGCCACTGGTCATGGCATGTAAAATGGTAATATATAGCCTATTCTGAATTTGCTTAGACTGTAGCTGTTGTACAACGTTCTGACAATCCTTGTTTCATATTAAATCCTTATTTTTTTGCTTTGCAGAAGTCAATAACTGTGAACAGCGTAGAGATCCCAGTGCATATCATTGGAGATGCTGCCTACCCTTTGCGAAGATGGCATATGAAGGGCTACACTCAGCACCATCAACTCTCTCCGGAACAAGTATGCTTTACGCACACACTAAGCTCCGCTAGGGTGGTGGTAGAGAATGTATTTGGCCGTTTAAAAAGACGATGGCAGCGTTTAATGAAACGTTGCGATATTGACACTCACCTTGTGCCTCACATGGTCGCTGCCTGTTGTATTCTGCATAACACCTGCGAGATACAGAAGGACCAGTTTTTACCAGAGTGGAACCTTATGTACTGTGATGTTACAGAGGCATTTGACCCAGACACAAGTGAGGTTGAGCATCCCCAATCTAGTGTGGAGCAGATTAGATCTACCATTTCCTCTAACTTTTTTTCGCTTGTGTAATAAAAAGACATTTTTTGGTTCAAAACAGTGTTTTTATTCAATACACTTTTATTGTAAACCATAGCTAATGTTTTATCTTAGCTAAGAAAGGTTGTTGTAAGTGCAAAAAACATAAATACGCAATATAAAAATAGCATCATGCCTTAATTTTTATAAAGCACACAATATCGAAGAGCAAAACACAAAACCATAAAAATAGGTTTAACGTACAAACATAGAAACATACAACATATTGCTTTTACAAATCGCAATAAGAGGGCACAGAAACATGATCCTGGGGAGGTATACTGGGTGGCCGCTGGGGTTGATGTCCAGCCTTTGGTGCAGCAGCAAACTGACGTGGTGGTATGGGTTGTGGGGATGATGCCATTGTGGGTGGAGCACCAGAAAATGGTGCTTGATGTGACAGAAATATATGGCCTCTATGTGCAGCATAGTTTCCTTCCCCCTGGTAGTGCCAGGATGATGGAGGTGGAAGCGGAGGCGAGGGATGTTGACTTTATGACCTGAATCATCTCACGCATCATTGCCATGTTTGCCTCCTGGATTTCACGCATCATTGCCATGCTTGCCTCCTGGGTTTCACGGCTTAGGCTGGTAATCCGGTCCAGGAATGTGTTCTGGAGTTCGCACTCGTGTTCAAAGATTCGCTCCATGCGCTTATCATCCTGGCACTGCATTGTCTGGTCCAATTCGGCAAGTTGTTCACATTACCACCGTCATGGCTGTGGTCGCCACCTCCACTCTGTTCATGCGTTTCCGCTTCTTTGGAACATTATACTCTGTGGGGGAAAAAAATATTACATTAGTATACTGCAATAATATGTGTGTATATTATGATCTGGTGCAAGATCAAAAAGCAGTGGTGCAATCCATTATGCTTGAGGCCTCCATCCTCTTGCCCGCCTCTTCGGTCCCGCCGGCTGTCTCCACAGGCTGCTTCTCCGTCGCCCATCTTGTGGCGCACCACGTGTTCCCCGCATCCAACCAGATCCCAGGCCGGGGGAACACGTGCACGGTCTGACCAATCAGCTTCAACTGCGGGGTATTTAAACCCCTGGCACAGTCCAGGAGCTGCCAGATCTACTTGTCTTCAAGGAGCCTGGTTGTGCTGATCAGTCCTGTGTCTGCTAGTTCCAGTCCAGTACTTGTTCCAGCCCAGTTTCTGCTCTAGTAAAAGTCCGGTGCAAAGTCCAGTCCGGTGCAGTGTCAGTACCTGCAGCCAGTCCATCATCGGCAACCTCTCCGCCGACCACTCTTCCACCCACTGGCTACGTTTCACTCTCGTCTACGGAGTTCACTTCATTAGAGACACTTACCTTCCGCAGTCTCAACTTACAGCGTCCCTACCATTGGACTACACCTACATGAGGAGATCTTACTTGCAGCCACCCAACTTCGTCTTCTACCCTACACTCACTCCTCCCCTCTGACCCGGGAGCAACCCAAAAGTTCCCAGATCTGTGATAATATACAGCCGACACACAAATAAAATGCCCACCTCTTACCTTGCAGTGCCCTCCATTATGTTAAATACAGACAAAACTGGAATAAAATAACTATGAATACTTTGTGTTACAAACTTACGCTTCTGTCCTAAATTAATTATTATCTATGTGAAATGTGATATTAAAAAATGTCTACCTATAATGTTGGTGGACATATTTATTATATTTTCCCCTAATCATAATTAGACAATAATGGAATCAAATTATGAAGCGTGTAACAAGATTCACAATTATTTTATTCAGGCTTTGCCTGTATATTCTGCTATTGGGGAGCGTGCTGGGAGGTAAGAGGAGGCCTTTAGTCTTTTTGCACGTTTATCTCACATCAGGTAGAGATTTTATTTGGGTTTTCTTTATTTTTATCTATCAATTGTGTAATTACCATGTGGTATACTTACTATAATAAAAATGGCCAAAATTGTTAAAGGTTTAGATTTTTATTATGTTACGCAGTACCCAGCATCTTGCTTAGAGCCCCATGAGTTTAAATCTGGCTCTAATGTGAACTAGGTATTATCTCTGATGACTGGAGTGATGTTTCAGTCAAACGTCACAATAGTCCCAGAATGCCCAGGAAACCCCCTAAAGCGTGGATGAAACTCACGTGGAAAATTAACAAGTATGTGGTAACTACAACAAAAAGGTTCCTATGAAGAACAATTTTCTCCAAGTAATCATATTGGAGCTTGGACTTCAACCTCAAACACTTATTTATACCATGTTCAGATTACCAGCCCTGCAAATCCCCAGGTTTTCAAACCCAGGGGATTTGCAGGGACACGCCGGGCTTCCCGTTCACACTGACAGTGGTGACCCGGGATTTCCGCGTTCAGATCGCCAGAAAAAGCCGGGGTTATCATGAAAACCCCGGCCTTTAGCTGGGAATCTGAACGGGGTATTAGTGAAAATCACTCTATTTAGTTTGAACTGTTAACATAAATATATGGATTTCTTTTATATTGGAAAATGTGTTTCTTTTCTTAGCGCTTATTACCATTTATAGTATATATCAGTGGGCAGCATATTATAGCTATCCTGAGAGTCTAGCCATCTATGCAATTCAGATGTTCTCACTATAAGGCAGCACCTGTAATTAATTGCTGGAGTGTATTTTTTAACTTTGTAATTGTTTTTCACAGCCCGGGCACAGGAATCCTTGGAGCCCGTTAGACTCGTGTTTGGAGGTCCC
>WWET01001877.1:0-16580 GCA_011038615.1 Limnodynastes dumerilii | reverse complement strand
GCATTGTCTGGTAATTTAGATAACATCTCTATATAACCTCTCTGGAGAGTCTATATTCCTCCATAGCTTGTAAATACACCAGTTTTCTGTAGGAGATGTGTGTGCTGTTGTGTGGACTCCCATTTTGGTGTGGATTGTGACAGACACGTGGTAAAGAGAAAGCTGAGCCAGCAGTAGCTTGTACTTGCTGGTCACAGGCTCTGCATGTTTCCCACCCACTCTTTCTCATTCCTGTGAGCTTCCTAATGTCATGAGCTCTTGATGTTGTAGTTTCCTGTCAATACATGTTGCAAGAAAGCTGTTTCGGTGTCTTCTTAATTGTCAATGTAAAAAATTATTGATAAGACTTTTTTTTTTGCTATGTCGTGTTATTAAGTAACATTTTACACTCATTTATTTTTGGTTGCACTTGTTTTTGCTAAGAAAGTAAGATCTTTTGCAAGTTTGGAATGAGTATTTTTTGTGTATTTATTTTACTTCATGCGTAATTTGGTTGCCCATCAGCATATTTCTGTTATGATTCTGTTCAAGGCAAACAGTATTACTTTACAGATTAATTAATCCTGACGTGTTTACTGGGTGGGCACCTAGTACAGTCTCCTTGATCATAACTATTCACTTTCTTTATTTTTGGTTGCACTTGTTTTTGTTAAGAAAGTAAGATCTTTTGCAAGTTTGGAATTAGTATTTTTGGTGTATTTATTTTACTTCGTGCGTAATTTGGTTGCCCATCAGCATATTTCTGTTATGATTCTGTTGTTCAAAGCAAACAGTATTACTTTACAGATTAATTAATCCTGACGTGTTTACTGGGTGGGCACCTAGTACAGTCTCCTTGATCATAACTATTCACTTTCTTACTTATTTAATATAAAATCACTGAATGGTTGGTTGAAGGCGCTGAAATAGAAATAAGAGGGTTTGTTTTTTGGCTGGTGAAAAGGTAAACGTTAAACCTCTCCATATTGGAGACGATTGTAAATATTTTTTTTGGACTAAGCCAGCGTCTAATCTTAGACCCGGTGTTAAATTGGGATATATTTATACTGTGAAGGTGTTAGTCATTTTAAGGTGTTGATAAAGAGCTCATTACTTCGCCTAAACCTTGTCTCTGTCCAGTTGTGTCTGCAATTATCGCCTTGCAGTTGATTCTATGGTTTGGCAGATGGGGCAGTAACTGTACATAATTAGTCTGATTCACACGTTTATTTTATATTCCGTTATTTTACTTTGTAGATGGCCATCAAAATAGTCCATGCAAATAAGCCAAATTCTTAGGGGCATCCTGATACACAAAACTAAAGTATGGCCGAGTTATACGACTTTCTCCTAATTCTTAGTTGAAAAATGATATGCAACAGAAGTTAAAAGTATGCAATAATGTGATCATTGAGCCGTAAGCCAGCTCTATCTATGACTAAATATGCCATATGACGGGATCTCGACTGCTAACAGTCGGATAATTTAAGTTGCATTTCTCCAAAAAGTTTTTTGTTCACAAAGCAGAGGCAGCCACCTGAGACGGAAGCCTCTTGTGCCGCAGCAGTAATGTCTGTCTCTGAGTTATCGGTGTTTATGAAGTGTTTTGGAATGCAGACTTTCCTGCCCACTAAAGCAACTTGTTCTATTTTGTAGATGATCATTTTGCATCATCCGCTCAGTGAGTGGCTAATGACCTTGTCTGGCCGGAGAGCCTTAGGGCCTTTTTGATAAAGTAGATGCTCATCCATCATCTGTGTATTCTGTGTCTGGATTTACACTAAGAAAATGCATTGACACAAAATGGGAAATCTAAAGAAGATGTCTGTAGATTCCACTATGGTGGACCTCTGTGGTTTTAATTGCTACCTTTTCTTGCAACAGAAGCACAACATTCTGACATCCATGAAGCTTTCACAACAAAAATAGCATGATGCTCGCTGCCTGTTTTGTCTTAAATGACGTTTCTGGAAGCATCTTTTTGGTAACAGCAGTTTCTAATGGCTACATGTCATTCACACAATAACAAAGCACAGCACAAACATGGATGGAAGTGAACTGAACCATGGACTTTACTCTAAATAACAAATATCTTACATCTTGTAGGGCGCCTGAAACTTTCTTTAAAAATTTTATTTTAGGAGCCTCCCTACTCCATTAATACAACAGAACTAGATTTTAAGTTATGCTCTATCACAGCTCCCTTAGTCGCTTGCATTATGTGTATAAACAGGTTTCAGCACTCACTAATATTGACCAGGTAGATGTCTAATTAAGCTTCATGCTTATGTACAGTAGGTAGAAGTTCACACAGGCTGCACTTCTTTTCAGATATATCTATTGTGTGTATTTATAGTGCTGCCCGTTCAAAAAATGACCACTGTGTAAATACGATGAATAAGACTTGTCCGGCACTTTATACCAAACAATTACAGACACTGATTCAATTGACTGCGGATACGGGAATAAGCGTGAAGTGCGTCTATTCCCATCTATTGCATTAGGCAAAATTCACAGATTTTATTACACGAGCTAAAATCCGCGATGTAAATTAGTGGAAAAAGCACCGCGACCAGATATCGCGGTCAATTGAATCCGTGTCGGAACACACAAATAGGTATAGGTCACAATAGCTATATTGGTTTAAGATCACATGCCTAGCGTCAAGGCACCTCCTGTAAGTGAGTCGCTATCTGTGTTGCAATATGCATACTCTGGATGTCAGCGGTAAGACAATTGCTCCATTTTATAAAGTATACAGCAGCCATTGACTTATTCTCAAGCTGTGGGCAAGCTTGTATATAAATGGAGAAGGTGACGCTGTTTAAATAAGTAACTGGGAGGTCCTGGGCTTACATAGCCAGAAAGTTAGATCACTGCCAAGAATACACTGCTATAGATCACAATTGTTTTGTGTCAACACCATAGTATACGTGACGTGAACTTACTTTGTGCTGACTTGAATGTGGTATTTTTTTTTTTTATGGTAGTTTTCTTTTCCTTACAATTTTGACAAAATCTTGAGACCTTAATAATCAATTTTAACCTTTATCTAAGGCTAAACATACAAACTATTTTGGCCTAGTTACCGTAGTTTATTTGTTTTTCCGCCATGCAGCTTATAAACATAAAACGGGAGACCTTGCCTGACGCTTAGATCTATGTAATATTGAAGCAGTAATCTAGTATAGTATGAAGACGACTCCTTCGTGTCTATCCAGCCAGTGTAACTTTTAAGAAAGGGATAAATATGAAGACTGTAGGTCTTGGCAAGCTGGCGGTATACCGAGCGGGTCGTGTGTTTCCTTTTGTTTCCAACAATGTGTGCAATGTACTGAAATCTCGCTTTGATTCTTCTGAAGTGATTTCTTGTGTCAAATGACCCAGCAGCATGGTTAATGTACCACTTTTTCTTTTTTACACCTTCCATAGCCAGACGAATGATCCTCGAAGCTCTAAATAATGCCCTGTTGTTGTGAGGCTTGCTTAAGGCCAACGTTTCCAGCTATTCACATTGAGATTGTGCGGGATTTGCATAACAGTCGCATACTTGAGTAGGATAAAAGAGCCGTCTTTGTTACCCATTCAGATAATTTCCAGAGCCACAGGCAAGTCAAACTAGTCCTTACTCTGAAAAACAAAGGACGTTCTTTGCAAAGGGGAGGGAGAGCAATGAAATAACATTTTCATTTCATTCTCCCTCCTGATTTTGAGGAATGTAGTTAGTATGTACTATCCTGTCCTATCCGCCCAGCGGGGAATGGATTGGTTGTTATTTGCCTCTGTATTGAGAGATAAGATGCCTTGCTTTATTCTGAAATGCTTGCTATTTAGCATGACCGAACAAAATGTGTTACTTATAAAGAGATCTACATTTAGATGAAACTACTTAGAATGAGACATAATCATTTGTCACGATGACCTGGGAAGTTTCAGCCATAATATAATGCTTTCTAAAATGATATCTAAAGATCTTTGGCAAATGGGAAGGACCTAATTCTGGGACCAGACTATTTAGAGAGGTGGTAATAATAGTGCCATACAAGGGTGAAGCCCATATCGAGGAGGTGGGACTGACAGCTTAACATAGAAAGTGGCGGCAGATAAGAGCCACATGGCCCATCCAGTCTGCCCAGTTGTTTATATAAAACTATACTGACCCCAGACCCCATTTACACATGGCGGTATACATACATACACTCATACATGGCGGTATACATACATACACTCATACATGGCGGTATACATACATACACTCATACATGGCGGTATACATACATACACTCATACATGGCGGTATACATACATACACTCATACATGGCGGTATACATACATACACTCATACATGGCGGTATACATACATACACTCATACATGGCGGTATACATACATACACTCATACATGGCGGTATACATACATACACTCATACATGGCGGTATACATACATACACTCATACATGGCGGTATACATACATACACTCATACATGGCGGTATACATACATACACTCATACATGGCGGTATACATACATACACTCATACATGGCGGTATACATACATACACTCATACATGGCGGTATACATACATACACTCATACATGGCGGTATACATACATACACTCATACATGGCGGTATACATACATACACTCATACATGGCGGTATACATACATACACTCATACATGGCGGTATACATACATACACTCATACATGGCGGTATACATACATACACTCATACATGGCGGTATACATACATACACTCATACATGGCGGTATACATACATACACTCATACATGGCGGTATACATACATACACTCATACATGGCGGTATACATACATACACTCATACATGGCGGTATACATACATACACTCATACATGGCGGTATACATACATACACTCATACATGGCGGTATACATACATACACTCATACATGGCGGTATACATACATACACTCATACATGGCGGTATACATACATACACTCATACATGGCGGTATACATACATACACTCATACATGGCGGTATACATACATACACTCATACATGGCGGTATACATACATACACTCATACATGGCGGTATACATACATACACTCATACATGGCGGTATACATACATACACTCATACATGGCGGTATACATACATACACTCATACATGGCGGTATACATACATACACTCATACATGGCGGTATACATACATACACTCATACATGGCGGTATACATACATACACTCATACATGGCGGTATACATACATACACTCATACATGGCGGTATACATACATACACTCATACATGGCGGTATACATACATACACTCATACATGGCGGTATACATACATACACTCATACATGGCGGTATACATACATACACTCATACATGGCGGTATACATACATACACTCATACATGGCGGTATACATACATACACTCATACATGGCGGTATACATACATACACTCATACATGGCGGTATACATACATACACTCATACATGGCGGTATACATACATACACTCATACATGGCGGTATACATACATACACTCATACATGGCGGTATACATACATACACTCATACATGGCGGTATACATACATACACTCATACATGGCGGTATACATACATACACTCATACATGGCGGTATACATACATACACTCATACATGGCGGTATACATACATACACTCATACATGGCGGTATACATACATACACTCATACATGGCGGTATACATACATACACTCATACATGGCGGTATACATACATACACTCATACATGGCGGTATACATACATACACTCATACATGGCGGTATACATACATACACTCATACATGGCGGTATACATACATACACTCATACATGGCGGTATACATACATACACTCATACATGGCGGTATACATACATACACTCATACATGGCGGTATACATACATACACTCATACATGGCGGTATACATACATACACTCATACATGGCGGTATACATACATACACTCATACATGGCGGTATACATACATACACTCATACATGGCGGTATACATACATACACTCATACATGGCGGTATACATACATACACTCATACATGGCGGTATACATACATACACTCATACATGGCGGTATACATACATACACTCATACATGGCGGTATACATACATACACTCATACATGGCGGTATACATACATACACTCATACATGGCGGTATACATACATACACTCATACATGGCGGTATACATACATACACTCATACATGGCGGTATACATACATACACTCATACATGGCGGTATACATACATACACTCATACATGGCGGTATACATACATACACTCATACATGGCGGTATACATACATACACTCATACATGGCGGTATACATACATACACTCATACATGGCGGTATACATACATACACTCATACATGGCGGTATACATACATACACTCATACATGGCGGTATACATACATACACTCATACATGGCGGTATACATACATACACTCATACATGGCGGTATACATACATACACTCATACATGGCGGTATACATACATACACTCATACATGGCGGTATACATACATACACTCATACATGGCGGTATACATACATACACTCATACATGGCGGTATACATACATACACTCATACATGGCGGTATACATACATACACTCATACATGGCGGTATACATACATACACTCATACATGGCGGTATACATACATACACTCATACATGGCGGTATACATACATACACTCATACATGGCGGTATACATACATACACTCATACATGGCGGTATACATACATACACTCATACATGGCGGTATACATACATACACTCATACATGGCGGTATACATACATACACTCATACATGGCGGTATACATACATACACTCATACATGGCGGTATACATACATACACTCATACATGGCGGTATACATACATACACTCATACATGGCGGTATACATACATACACTCATACATGGCGGTATACATACATACACTCATACATGGCGGTATACATACATACACTCATACATGGAGTACAGAGTACTGTTTTAAGCTGTAGGCCTCAGACAGTTTGCTTACAGTACAGGGGAAGTGGCTGCCATGGGCCCTCCTCTCCTCCGGGCTGGTTACACCCGCATCAGTTGCACCCCCTGTAGTGGCAACCCTGATACCGGAGATAATGTCCTCATTCAAGTTGTTCTGATGAAGGCAGAAAACAAACACCCTGTGGTATATCCAGCATTAACCCTCTATTTAAAGGGGATTGTAAGGGGTTGTAGCACTGGGGCAGTTAGCTTATGAACACTGGACTATTATCTGTTGTGAAATGTTATTAGTGTTACTGCATATTCTGTGCCGGAGATGGAACGTTCGTGCTACTTTAAACGGCTATTACAAGACAAACTCTTTGAGCTCTTGCTGTTGTCATGAACGTGTTACTAAAGGAAATTTGTGTAGGTGGTTTTTAGCTGCAGAAGCTATAGATGACCTTTCTATAAACATAGATGGGTAAATTGAAAAGGAACTTGTATTTCTCTCATTTAGATCTGTGTTTAAGCAAGTGTGGGAATTGCTTTCATTTCTGCTTTTTTGGAGTTGCTCAGATAAATGCTGTTGGCAGATTATAACTGTTCCGTGACCCCTCCCAAACCACAAATGTACATTCTTTTTGTATTTACTTTTATCAGCCTGTATATTGATAACATCTTTGTTTCTTGAGGTTTGCTCTTTTATCTAAAAAGTCATAGTTTGTCTCTATAAAGTTGTCATATCTTTGAATTGCAGTCTGAAGGTGCACACACACTATACAATTATCTGAAAGATTATCTGAAAGAATATTGGAATGAAAATGTGGTACTGGATGAGAGCAAATGGTATGGTCAGTTCTGATCCATTACCACGTTTTCATTCCAGCTGCCAGATCTTTCAGATAATCTGCCAGACATTGTATAGTGTGTGTGCACCTTAAGACAAGAAGTGATACTTGTGTGACAACTCCGTGTACTTGACTGACCTTTGGGCTCACTGCAGTTCAATAAAACAAATATATTGCATTACGTGTATATGGGTCTAGAGTGGTGTAAGTTGGAGGATGGCGTCTCATCATTTGTATACTGTTTAGCGTGAGTCATGTTCTGATGAAAATGTTCCCTTAGCGTTCTGCAGACTATTGTTTATGTTGAACTGTTGCTATACCAACAAAACAGATTTTTTTTTTTAAAGGATTTCACTTCCTATGTTGAGAAAGTGGCTAAAGCTGAATATTTCACAAGCTGCAGGTTTATATTTCACGTTCTCTTCTAGCGCTTTCTATGCTATAGCTCTGGCGCACTCTATTACAAGTAATAAAATAATAGACTAATCGGACTCCTATGAAAGTAGTTACAATCTACAAAGCGTCAGAGCTATGAAACGTTTATTCATGATTTATGATCTCCAGCTTGGAATGTATTCCAATTTCTTAAATGTGTACCTGTAATGGTCACATAGACTCAGTACCGAACGATAGACTTACATGAAAATCTGTTACAGAATCGTTTTAAAGGGACATTAATGATCAGTGAAATCTACTTTATTTTCTCAGATTTTTTTAATTTTTTTATCACTTTCACATCTCCACCTCGGCATAATGCCAGGTCTTACAACCCGTGCTATTGCCGTGTCAAACAGCTCACCCCAGGGTCACAGAACCTAGAATGATGACTATGGCGCTGCAGGGTTGACCCAGGAAATTCCGGGACCCGGCTCTGTGTGATGGGCGGTGAGATTTCTACACTGTTGCCCTACCGATTGTGTGCGACCCAAGTTGAAAGACCTTTCACACTGCACCCAGATGAGACCCGGGAAGAACCCATCTTTTCTCCTGGGTCTAATACTTGGGTCATTAGACCCAGGAAGAGGACCTTGGGACCTTTCACACCACACCTCAACCCGGGTTGTTGGACCTTGCCCTGGCAATAGTTTATATGACAAAACTATTAAACTCAGGGGATTCTCCTTCAAACTGCAGTAGTGTCCCTCCATTAATATGCACAGGTGACTTGGTTGATGATTGGAAAGCGGGTTCTTATGGGATCACTGCTCCAGAGTCGTGGAATATAGAGACTTGTGTTTGCTAAGAAATAAATGATAAAATATATAAGCACAAATGTCCATGAGAGGTGGTCAGTAATATGCTGTACTGGATCTAGTAGCTTCAGGTGCTTTCAAATAGTTAGTTTACAATTAAGTTTAGAAATAATTTTCCTTTTGTGCTTGAAGATTCTCATAGTAAATAAAAAAATATATATTTTAAATGATTTTATCAAAATACATTTTTCCGTTTAATAAAAAATTAACTTTTAAAGAGACTTTTGATTCAGGGTTTTTGCACTTATTGAGGAAAATATGAATAACTCAGGACGGAGATGATGATGTTCTGTTGATCCATTTTTAGTGTACTTGCTATTATGCAGCAGTCGCTGAATGCACACGCCATCTTGTTGCGGAATTTGTTAGCAGATTGCATAGAAAAGTAATACAGGTCTACTCCCAAAAGCATTCCTATGCATTACTTGTGTAATGGACAGTAAAAGCTCCAATCAGGCATTAGTGATCATAGTTCACATTTATAGCTGGTGTACCTGGGAGTGTTTTCTGCGCAGTCAATGCTTCTAGATTTAGCATTGCTACACGTATGAAACTGCAAACCTGCACAACGTATTAACAACGCACTTATGTCTTCCACAATCTACACTGCTGTCTCCACTTTCCTTTAGGGCCAGATTTACTAAGCTGCGTGTTTGGAAAAGTGGAGATGTTGCCCATAGCAACCAGATTCTAGCTCTCACTTTCCTATTACATACTAGAGAATGTCAGCTAAAATCTGAAAATCTCCACCATTGTGTATTCACAGATTAGGCCTCCTCACAAAGAAAAGAGTAATAGATAACTATAGCGCACACCCCTGCTGCTATGGATGATCACCTGGGGTGTCTCAAACGCCCAACAAAAAAAACTTAATAAAACACTACAAAATGGTGGCCAATCCTCGAAGCTCTAGGGGTATCCACAGGGGGAAGTCTCCGCTAAATATAAATAATATTACACAATGAGCGATGTTATGATGGTGGGAGTCGGTGGTGGTTGTTCATACACCCTGGACCTGTGTATCTCTTCCTTCGTGGGGATGGAGGAGAAGTTGGGTAAAATGAAATAGCAATTTATAAAACTCCACATGTAAAACACATTAACAAGGAATAAGTCCTAATATAAAAGATCAGACCCGGAAGAAATGAATCAAGCTGCAAAGAAACTGCCGAAAACTGATGGAAAAGACTGCCCGGGCATCAGCGGTAAACAGAGCTGCTACTGGGTCCTGGGTGATGATGTCACGATCCAGGTGCCAGCTTGCTGACGCGTTTCGGGCTCAGCTTAGCCCTTTTCCAAGGTCTGTAATCACTAATCCCTCGCCTAGGATCGCACTTCTGACCTAGTGGTATTTGCGGGTGGGAAAGAGGCCGTTCCTCTCACTCTTACAATGGTTACGCTAGCCAGACCCAACCTTAACGTTTCTGCACCATCCCCACGCCAATGAGTAAATGTGAATTGTACTTCAGGTCTGAAGCCAAGCATCATTGTGCGATTAGTATCCCTCCCCCTACGCACACATCTGGATCCAGAAATCCGTTCTGGTACTGAGGCGCTCAGAAAACACCCCCTTACCATAGATTCAGACCATTGATAGAATGGCCGCTATATAAAAATGTAAAAGTCTTAATTATGATTGTTAAACGGAGTAAAGAAAAAAGTGAGGGTTGTCCTAAGAGACGGACACTTACCTGAGTGACACTCCTCACACGCTGTCTTTACCAGTCATTGGCAGGTCCAGTGTAGACGAGTGGCCTATAGTGGCATCTTGGCAGGAGGAGGGGGGCTTCCCAGGGCACATGGGGCATTTTTTATATTTTATATATTTCCTCCAGCATGGTTTACACTGAACAAACGTTTTAAAGCTTGATAGAGGAATCACACACATTTATTGCTGTATCTTATTGCCTGCATTGGATATTTAACTAACTCCGATATCCAAAGCAGACAATAAAATACAGTAATGCACAATGGAACGAATCTTGGTAATTGGCTGTGGTCATTGGACTGCTATATATACCTTTGTGGAATTCCGCTTCAATCTATTCAAAAATACATTGCATTGTTACAAGGATTGTGTCCTTTCTTCTCATACATTATTTTAACATGTATATGAAAGAAAACCAATTTGTGTAACAAGCGGCTTAAAGAGCTGGAACTTTATCATTGGATATTGCAATGTGCAATTTGTTCTTTCACATCCGGTGTTTCATGACCACACTTGCTGATTTGTGCGATTATGTAGACGTCCTGTCCACTAATAAAAAGAATCCATGTAAATAGCACCAGATGTCCAAATAGATTTTGAGGACATTGACTAACATTACACTAAGGTGCTAAAATAGCGGTTTGGGTAAACATTCTACATACATGTCCATTAAACTCATAGACAATGACTACAAAGAACCATTTGATGAGTGTTGGCGCATTAGCTCATACTGGCGATCATTTGACACTGCTAAATATGTGGCACGTGGTTAACGCTTAAAAAAAAAAAAGTGCATTTTGAGATTTTTTTTGCTACACAAAGGATGTTGTTTTGTTTTTTTTGTACAATGAGATGTAGGCAGTAATATAATCACACACATTAAGTATAGAGACAAATCTGTCAGGCTTTGCTTTGATAAAGACCAGCAGCTGCACTTTTCTCTCCCCTACATCCAACAGTTTAGTGTTTCCTGAAGCTTTGACTAAGAAGCTGCCTGAATGGAAGACACTAATGCTTCAGTTGTCCTGGATTCTAACATGCTGCCTTGTAATCAAATCTAGGCGTTTTTCAGCGTGTTTTGGGATTCAAATCTGACCTCTAATCTTAGCAGCTGCTCTGAGGAGATGGACCATACTCTGACGGGAGATTGCAGACAAAAGGATGCAAAGCTTTCTTGTACTCGCCAGTGTTTATGATCTCTGCCACCCGGCACAATGAAATCTTATTCACTATTTCATCATTTACACCTTTATCCATAGGAAGTTAAAGGAGTATATCCCTTTTAAGGTCTTAGTATTTCCTGTATACTGATACGACAAGGACTTTTCCCATGTCCCCGGTCGTTTAGTTATGCTTGGTGGGTGTGTTTATTACTTTTTGGTGCTATCTTTTGCCTTCGTAAACGGGATGCGTTTTGCAGAACAAAAGTTCTATTTTTCCAAATACGTGCAGCCGAAAGCTCGTTTTCAGCGGACTATTTCTAGAATATTACGAATTAGAAAGTTGCCCTAATGAATAGGAAAGTATGCCGAATTTACCTTTCCATATTTACCCATTCATCAATTCGGAAACCGCCGCCGCCACAGACCCTTTGCAGGTTAGGGTAAGGAATTAAGGATAAGGCTCGTGGTTACCAAAATACTCCTCACTCGCTGCTGCATCCTCGTTCTTCGGGTGGTCGATTGCTTATCCTTAGTGAGGCAGAAGCTATCGATTTCACAGCCAGTTCGGATCTGGCTGGTAGAAAACGGCCCTTTCAATAGAGGGCTCTTCTAATTTGAGACTAACACCCCTAGAAAACACTGTTATAAGGTCTTTTTATTTGGGTTTGGAGGAAACAAGATTTAATTGCATTGTAGTGTGTGAACTTTTTATTGGTATATGTGTGTTTTTTCCTTTTCCTCTCTCCAACAGCTTTTCACTCCAATGATCAATTATTAATTAAAAAAACACATTTAACCCATCAAGAAAGTGTTGGCATATACAATACAAATAGCTTTTATTTATTTGGGTTTAATAAAAGCACTTTAGTACTGCCTGTCTGCAAGCCTTGGCGTGCCAACACGTTTTCTTGTGTATTTTGGTTATTATTTATTACCCGTTTTTTTATATAGCGCTTTACATGGCACTTTACAGATAATATTTCCCATTCACATCTGCCTATGTCCCATTGGAGCTACATACTAATGTCCCTAACACATACATACAGTAGGGTTAATTTATTCAGAAGACAATTAACCTACCAGCATGTTTATGGAGTGTGGGAGGAAACCGGAGCACCCGGAGGAAACCCACACAGACAAGGGGAGAACATACAAACTCCACACAATTAAGACTTTGTCCGGGACCGAATTAATGACCTCAGTGCTGTGAGACACAAGTGCCACTCACTGAGCCACCGTGCTGTCCCATATATTTTATACACATTTTTTTACGTAAAGTAAATATATATCTATATGGTGAGCATCCAGTGTTCTGTGTTGGCTACGTGCACTGTGTATTGTTTATGTAACTGCTGGACTTCTTTTACCAGCACAGCAGGATATTGTATACGGGAGGTAAATGGCGCAGTGCAGTTATCACAGCTGTGCTTGTAAAAAAATATTCTGTTTACTCCACTCAAAGTTTGCATTTAAAAATATTAGATTTTCTATCTTTGTGGTAGCACTGTCTGCAACTGAGGGGGTTTAGTGTTTGATGTCATTTAAGGCATTGGCTTGATTTATTGCTAGAAGCAGAGTGACAGACCATAGGCCATTTGGTCGGGTGCATCTTTTGAAAACTTTGACGTAATGGAGAATATTTTAGAAGAGTCCTGGGAATTGTGTCCATTTCACATCTTCCAAATGTCTGTTGGGGAGGTCAGCCGACTGGCCATATGGTGATGTATTCTTCTTTCAGGCTGCTCAGACAGCTTGTTGCATCCTAGTGTCCTATTGTATGAACTCCGCAAATGCTGCAAGAAGTCACTTCGTTCTTCTGTTGAATAAAACAATATTTGAAGAGACTCTGAACTTCACCGCTCTGCTTCTCTGTTATGTCACTTATGTTACGACTGATATTGAGGGGAAGTTTGAATGCTCTATAGTATTCGTTGTACTATATTGTGGGTATAATAGAAAGTGTGCAGTAAAATATACTATACAATCATTAGTAATAAACAGTAGCAAAACATTATCATTAATGTGAGTTTTCTCTCATTGATATTTAGTTGACATTCTCATCTGGAAGCATCGTGTTCTATTAATAAATGGTACATTGTTTAAAAAGTCACATTAATAAAATTTATTTTTATCTTGGTCTTTACCACCACTAGCGAAGCATTGGGTGTGGAATTGAAGTGGGAAATGTTTAAGCACTTCTGCTGCTTGTGTTACAGTACAAATATTGGGTGGCCATCGGGGCTGTCACATTAGTTTTGTGGTGGCTGAATAATAGCATGGGGGTTTTTTTAATCTAAAGTAAAAGCTTCATTTTTAGGATTCCTCATTTTTCGTCTACTCCCTATGGCCCGGATTCACGACCGCGGACGTATTACACATGCGTCCGCAATTTTTCGATAATTGCTACTACGCATGCGTAGTAACTGTTATGTAATCTACGTATCGTATTGTTAAAGACCGCCTATACGCAATCTACGTAACAAAATGATACGTAGAATAGTTACTACGCATGCGTAGTAGCTATTATCGGTGAATTGCGGACATATGTGTAATACGTCCACGGTTGTGAATAGGACACAAATCATTTATTTTCCTTTTTGCTTGTCTGCAGAAATTCCCTTCTTTTTTTCAGTTGCTAATAAACAAGGAAACATCATAAAACTCTTCTCAATGAAAGTCCTCACAAGCATTTGACCTTTCACTCTTGAGGAAAAGACATGTAGTTATAACCAATGTTTAAATAATAACCTTTGTTTTAATACTACTTGTGCTGTAGTTCAGATTAGATGAACTACAACAACCACAAGCCACATACAACCTATAATACATGTCTGCCCTGACTAAGGGAACAAACGCTCGGGTTATATTGTTACTGGTATTGGTCTCTGAGCTTAGCTTAGGATATGTGCATTTAGTTGCAATAAATAATAATTACGTCCTGATGCGATTAGCGTCACACCCGTATATTTTGCAGTGCGATGCTGTTTGTGCGAATTTTCAATTTCTATTTTTATACGCGCCTCATAGAGATACATATAAAAATTGGCTACCATAATAGATGGGAAAACGCGCACCGCGAACATTTTACCGTCTATTGCGGGCCGCGATGCTAATTGA
Organism: Limnodynastes dumerilii; assembly: GCA_011038615.1. Classification (NCBI taxonomy): domain Eukaryota; kingdom Metazoa; phylum Chordata; class Amphibia; order Anura; family Limnodynastidae; genus Limnodynastes; species Limnodynastes dumerilii. The sequence goes on along the minus strand of WWET01001877.1, from coordinate 1,479 downwards.
ATCAGGCCTTAAATGTCTTGCTACTGCAATAAGCGCAACTCCACAAGTAATTGTCTATTTAATCACTCTTTGTATTGTGGATTATTGTTTTGTGTGTGTTGGTTTTCTGCTGTAACTATTTTACAGTCTTGCTCAGTTTAGATGTTTAGTGCATTTGTGTAGATGGCAAAATAACGATTGAAATGGGATTATTGTACCCTTGTGAGAGAGATCATTGAAAACCAAAGTCTCAGGCTAAAAATACGGAGGGAACCGTCTACCTGTGACCGCTTGCATTGTCAGCCAGAAGAGGCTTGTTCTTGGCCAAATATTTCCTAGGAAACTATTGAGTGACTGAGATCCAGTCATATGCTGCCCTCTGTGGACAGAGTCAGACTCCTAATAACCAAGGATGAGCTTTTTACCCCATTCATTTTACGCTACTTTATGTGATGAAATGTAAAAATTGGCTGATTTTGTCAATGATGTTGGGTCGATAGGGTTGAAAGCCGTGTCTATTGATGAGTTTATCGAGAGGAAGTTTACATCTAAAGTTTGTGTGAAAAATATATTCTGAAATACAATGTACTAGAAACAACCTACTTTTAAGTAAAAGTTATTGGAAATTATTTTGCCTACGTAAAAAATTAATAAATGCTGTTTTTCAAATGTGTTCTTCTATTCTATTAAGTGTTCTTTCCAATGTCTTTCTTACAGAGTGATAAGGTTTCATGGGTCCGGTTACGGGAATGACTCCAGACAAGAACATAGACAGTCCTGCCGCAGAGAAAGTTGCAGGATTAAGTCAGAGCGACACGATGGGCAGTCTGCCAGAGGAGGTCGGTGCAGCCAGGCCAAAGGCCTCTGCCGTAGACTGCAGCTCAGCCGATGAAGAGCTGACCAACTTGAACTGGCTTCACGAGAGCACAAATCTGCTGAACAACTTCAGCCTGGGCAGCGAGGGCCTGGCTGCACATAACCCACTGTACGACATAGAGGGCGACAATTCCTCTACAGGCTGCCGAAACCCAGAGAAGTCTTCTGCGTCTTCAAAGCCTCCGTATTCATTCAGCCTCCTCATTTATATGGCGATCGAGAATTCTTCCAACAAATGTCTGCCAGTCAAAGAAATCTACAGCTGGATCCTTGACCGCTTTCCATATTTTGCTACTGCCCCAACTGGCTGGAAGAACTCGGTCAGGCACAACCTTTCCCTAAATAAATGCTTTCGAAAAGTCGAGCGCAGCCACGGAAAAGTAAGTAAAAGGCGGTTTTCCAAAGTTTGAGCCACGTCCGCTAAACTACTTGTGCTAGAAACAACAAATGGACTATTTGCAAAACTCTTGTGAATCTCTGAAGTTCCGGTTACTTTACACTGAAATAGTTTTACATGAACTGGTTTCTCCATAGAGCTGATATTTTGGAGACAGGAGCACATGGCTCAATAATTAAATATAGTGATTTAGAATTTTCCTGGCTTACGTTATTGGAAAGAAGTTG
>WWET01001876.1:299128-314646 GCA_011038615.1 Limnodynastes dumerilii | reverse complement strand
CTTCCTGCTAGCAGGAGGTAATTTGCGACGTTCAAAGTAGGTTTTTTTTTTTCTCCGTTAAATTTTTTTTACCGCTGGCTGCTGTTTTAGCGCACTGGTAAAAAAAATAATTGAATATGCAAATTTTTAACGTTCAATTGCTGGCGAAGGCATCATATTTTTTTTTAAGTATCGCCAACAATTGAATCGGGCCCAGTGACTTTAATGTACCACAAGGGCTATGCAACATTGTCAGAGAAAACTTACTAAAATACTGTCCATGGGACATTGGCAAAGCGTATATCAAAACATCTGATCGTCTTTTCCCGGCCTCTCCGTGCACCTTCACACTACATACAAATATCCTCCAGCAGTGACACCAGGGCAGGACACGCGCTGACTGAGGGAACACTGATTGTGCCACGGGCGCGCGCATCTCAGCGCATCACCATGACGTCGGCTGCTATGGAAACGCGCCTGCCCTTGCCCCCGCGCGTTCCCGGTGCCTTCACACTTGATCCGGGGTCCTGGCGCAAGTGCCCGCTTTTACAGCCATAGAGGAGGGGTCCAGACAGGTACTGGCGTCTTAGTGTGCCAATGGCCGAGGACGTAGAGTGGGTGCTGGAGAGTGTCCTTGGATTCCTGGGTTGCCCCGTCTGGACGGTACCGGTGTCGGACTTCATTGAACAGAGATGCTCAGGTAGCGGGGTTACAGTGTGGGGTAAACAGGGGGCTAGTCATGCACTCTCCCATTAAGCTGTGTTACCCAGTAACTGCTTGTTGTGGGTGCAGGGGTAGAGGATGTTGTGGCAGGAAGTGGGATGTTAGGAGAAGGTGCTGATGGGAAGTGCAGAACACAGAATTCCTTTTTAAAAAGAAAATAAAATTAGACCTAAAAAACTTATTCGTATTCCTGTGTTGTGTCCCAATTATGGGATTTATAGCAAAAATATATCAAAATAACTATTGCAAGGGTAATAGATATCAGAAATCACAGCAGTCTCTTCATAATTTAGCATATCAACTTGTTGACATTGATGGCAGTTGTGACATTCCTTCTTTATATGTGCATTCTAGGTATTTCCTTTTGCTTGTATTCATACTGCAGTCTTAGCTAAATGAGTCAAAAAAGAAATCTTAATTCAAAAATATTTTTTGAATCAGCCTCTGTACAGATGACAGAAACCTACATAATTTCAATTCCCGTTCCAATTAAGTAATACATTGAATACAATATAAGTGTACTGCTATCAGTATACACATTTTTTCTTATTACATTCTAAATATATACAAAAAAGGAAAATGATGGGAATCACTTGCCGCGCTCTCTATGTCCAAAAGTTACAGCCTTTTATTAGGCACAAGATAAAAGCTTAATACTTTATTATTCTCATTAAAATAAAATGTTATTGTATCTAATCTGTAATCTCACAATCTGCTTTAATAATACATAGAAGGATATAAAGAGTTCAATAACTCAAGTGCCAACAAAATATTATAAACAGAAAAGCAAAAGATTATATATGTGAACGACAGAAATGTGTTCTTGAACTGCAGGGGGATCATTCCAACCAGTGTGATTATACATCTAGAATTATGCTCAATTAAGCAGTTCACTTATGAGTCCAAAAGTAAAGAGTTGATTCAGAGTTTGGCAGTAATTAAGAGTAAAATATGTGCAAGTGTACAGCTCATCTATACCATACCCTCCAACATTTTTTACTGGAAAATTGGTACACCTGGAGGCGTGTCCATGAAGGGGATGTGGCTTGTCCAGAGAAGGGGCTTTAATCTATTTTTATTTTACACCTTATTGTATGAGCTTAGAACTCACAGGAGGGTCCTGTCACTATAGCAGTGCTATAGTAGTCTATCCCTTCAGCTCTACTATAGTGATCAGATGTTTCAGGGAAGTGAGTATATAGTGATCAGATGTTTCAGGGCTAGAAGGTGAGTATAGGGGGAGGGAACTGCTGGGTCAGAATCCGGTACAACAGCCATTTTAGCCGGTACAGACCACTAAAAAAAGGTACTGTACCTGCTAAATAGGTACAGTTGGAGGGTGTGCTATACCATGTTGCAAAGTAAGGGGTGCTAATTAATCTTATATCTTCTACATGCATGGAAAATACACAACTTTTTCACATAGAACTCAAATACTGCATAGCTTTATGTTTAATCTTTGAAATAGTGTTGAGAAAAGAAATTTCACCTCTTAAATAAAATTCTTCTTTGACTATTGCCTCCCCTCGCAGTTCAACATGGTATTACTCAGGTCTACACTTGCGCCTAAAAAAAAGGTGTAAGTGCAAACAGGTTTTTTTTTTTTTGCCAAACCCCCCCCCCCTGGATTAAAAGCTTTGAAAACTGGACACCCAGCAGAGCAGGTAAGTATATATTTTTTTACTGTACATTTGGCCATTTTTTTGGGCAGCAGTATACTTTATTCTGAATATTATGGGGAAATGTATATGGTGCTGCAGGCCCTGGCTGGCAGGGCATGCTGGCGCTTGTGGATCTACAAGTGCCAGCATGTCCTGGCACCCATGGGCATGCTGGTGCTTGCAGTTCTACAAGCATCAGCATGCCCTGTCGGGTTGGCATTATTTATTTTGTTATGTTGTAAGAGGGGGGCGGTGGGGGAAGGGGTTTATTTTTGTAAAATGTTTTTTTTTTAACTGTTTTTTTTTTATTTTTTTACTAATTAACTTTTTTTCAGCTTCGGTGAGCTGCTCCTTACGCTTACACCATCCCAGGGTTGGTGTAAGCGTACAGCTTGTTAAGTAGCCACCGGACAGCCCTGCACAGAGTATTTAAATGAAAAAAAACTCCCCTTTTCGCATTTCAATATCGTAGAACTCTCAGTTCCACAGGCGCAGGGCAGACGGATGGGTACACTTGCGCCCATCTTTCTGTGCGCACTTCCGATGCGCAGTGCTCATTTTTGCTGCGCTTCTGTCTGAAAAATAGACGGAAGCGCAGCTCTGAATCTGGGCCAAACTCTGAATCAGCCCCGTGGTCTTATTAAACTGAAGACAGCTCCCAAATACAATTAGTATAATTAGTAGTTTTAGGTTAGTATCACCGCTATTATAATCTTGAATCTCCAAAGTATGAGTAATAACAAATATTTATAAATGTGATAGAGGGTGATTAGTAAATCAGTCACATTTTTCTTGATAATTATAAGGTTGCTCTGTGCAAAAATTAGATAATGTTTGTTTCTAAGCCATAGTGTTGTCAACAATAAGCAACCATTCACTTTCTTATGCTGTGCATAAATATCTCATTAGCCTTCTCTCACAAGGGAGAATGTATTCAAATTAGAAACTGCTCAAGAGCATAAATAAACCAGTATAACTGCTAGTGCCAGCTACATTAAACTAATTAATGAAATAAGTGTTCCCCCATCTAAAACAAAATCGCTGATGTGTTTCGCTCGAAATGCGAGCTTTCTCAAGGCATCACCTAATAAAAGGTTATAACATTTGGACATAGGGACTGATTCAAAGTTGCACTTACACTTTTTTTAGGTGGAAGTGTAGACCTGACTAATACCATGTTGAACTGCGAGGGGAGGCAATCTAAATTGTGAAACTAAAATTGGAATTGAGAAGTGAAGTTTCTTAGCTCAGTTCTAATTTATAGAATAAACATAAAGCTATGCAGTATTTTAGTTCTGTGTGTAAAAGTAATTTATTTTCCCTGCATGCAAAAGTTTTAAGTAATTAGCTCCCCTTACTTTGTAAAATGGTTTAGCCAGGCTGTACACTTGCACCTGTTTTGCTCTTACTCCCAAACTCTGAATCAGCCCCATAGTGAGTGCGTCCCATGAAACAAATAATTTTCCTTTCTTGTATGTATGCTGTTTGATGGTGGGAGAGCACTTATGGGTTTAGGTTATATAGCACTCCCTTCCCATTTTATCCTTTTTTCTCTCTATATCTGGCTCTAATTTAATTGGATAGATAGTGGGGCATCTATATAGAGTGCGACTTTAGTGCAATATATTTGTAACATTCTAAATATATTTATCTTTGACCACATCTGGCACAGTTTACCCTTGATGTCCATACATTACAAAGCAATGTTGGGTAACATCGGTTTCTGTGTCATATCTGTTAATTGACTTGATGGCAAGATGAATGTGAACTGAATTAGGGGCTGATTCAGAGTTGCACTTACACCTTTTTTTAGGTACAAGTGTAGACCTGGGCAATACCATGTTGAATTGCAAGGGGAGGCACATTTAAATTGTAAAACCAGAATTAAAATTAGAAGGTGCAGCGTCTTAGTTCAACTCTATTTTATAGAATAAACATAAAGCTATGCAGTATTTAAGTTCTGTGTGTAAAAGTAATGTGTTTTCCCTGCATGCAATTTTTTTTAAAAAGAATGTGTTTTCCCTGCATGCAATTTTTTTAAAATTAATTAACACCCCTTACTTTGAAAAATGGTTCAGCCGAGCTGTACACTTGCACCTAAAAAAAAAAGGTGTAAGTGCATCTCTCAGCCCCTTAATTGTTAAACTAGAATGAAGTGGTATCTAGTAATTGCATAATGCTGTTTGATTGAGTCCTTGGGGCTGATTCAGGGATGCACTTACACCTTTTTTTAGGTGCAAGTGTACAGCTCGGCTAAACCATTTTTCTATGTAAGGGGTGTTAATTAATTTGAAATCTTTTGCATGCAGGGAAAATACTTTACTTTTACACATAGAACTAAAATACTGCATGTTTATTCTATAAAATAGAGTTGAGCTAAGAAACGTCACCTCTTAATTTTAATTCTTGTTTTACAACTTAAATCCGCCTCCCCTTGCAATTCAACATGGTATTGCTCAGGTCTACACTTACACCTAAAAAAAAAAAAAAAGGTGGAAGTGCAACTCTGAATCAGCCCTCTAAATTGAATTATTGTTTTATGCACATAAAGTTATAAGGAATTACTGCTGGAAAACAAAAGGTTAATTTTATTTTGTGAATTAATTACATATGTCTTATATTAAGGTTGTGGAATAATTTAGTTCTTCATCAGAATTTCAGGTTATTAAATTTAAACATTTCTGTTTGCAGTTTTTGATGATGAAGAAGAGAATAAGTTGTCATATACAGAGATTCACAATGAGTATAAGGAAATGGTAACTATATTCTAACATTTCTAAAAGTGCAATATTTATTTAAACATGATTATTTTGGTGTTTTTGTTAATTTTGTTATAATAAAAGAATAAAACAAAAAAGTTTTTCCTATAATTCGTGACTCAAACAATGCGGTTTTACATATAGTTAATAGTAGATGAGTGGCCAGTCATTTATTATGTTTGGAGTGTATATGTTAAATTACACCTCAGAACTAGTACATTGGTCCAAATCCAGACCACCACCACTCCAAAGCTGGATTCCTGCTGTATCCTAACTCCCGTATGTGTGAGTGGAGGCCACACCCCTTGCACGCAAGGGAGTTATAATCGCAGGTCCTTACCTGAATATTTCCTAACTGCACCCACGTAACATGAGGACATTGCTGAAATCTGCATAGCACATAAGGGCTGAAGCCTGTACTATACAATTACCATACTCCCTCTTCGCATACATGCTTTACGCATTCCATCCCACCTGCTGTGGTGTGTGCGTCCGTTTTACAGAGGTCTTAATCTGGCCCATTGTGAGGCTCTTGAAATTTTTTATATCTTGTCCCCCATACGCAGTTATTTAGGGGCAGCTGTAGGAGGTTTGTCAGATAACTGCATAAGAGCAGTGGTTCATTCACTAATATAACGCTGCGGATACCGTGTGGCTATTTTAGCTTGCTCCATCCTCTCCAACTTCTATCCTATATGGCTCCCTCACTTGTGAGGCAGTGGTCCTCAATATGCAGATATATCTTCATGAATACTATGCCTATGTGCTAGTGTAAGGTAAGCTATGGCAGAAACCCTATCCCTTGCACCAATGTTGGGGAAAGAGTGAAGCAATTAACAGAAATATGTTAATAAACAGGCAATCACATTTACGCTAACCTTGGACAATTGCACAGGTGGAGAAGCTTATACAAGAACATATGACTGATGTGGGGATCAATGAAGAACAGTTTCAGCAAGCATGCTTATCTCCTCTTGCTCGTTCTCCAGGAGTTAAGGTAAATTCATGTATTTAATAAACAGCTTGTGAATTACTGATCTGTGTGTGTGTGTGTGTGTGCATGTGTGTCAGATAATTACTAGTGTTCAATATATTAACAATTGTCTTGATTAATTATGTTTGTACTAATACACAAAATAACAGGTGTTTTTGTTGTTGCTACATATTGTACATGGGAATTGTTTCAGTAAACATCTAAAAAATAAGTGACCAGTCAGATGCTAGATCAGTGATGGCTAACCTGTGACACTCCAGGTGTTGTGAAACTACAATTCCTATCATGCTTTGTGAGGTATCCGCTATGCTTTTGCCAGTTAAGTCATGCTGGGGCTCGTGGAGTGTCACAGGTTAGCCAACACTGTGCTAGATAAATGATAAATGGTAAAATCTGATTGGTTTATACTGACCACATGTATTTTTCTTTAGAAGATTTTTAAACGAATTACTGCCACATTGCTCTCTGTTATTTGTTTACCTACTCTTTACAACTGAATTAATAGATTAGTTTAGAATGTATATTCCTGAGGGAGGTCATCATTGTTTTGTTCTTATTTTGCTGTTTATAAATGAAAGTTTATGGTGCTATCGAATGTATCTGTTGTCTCCTATTTAGAGCATATTACTGCTTATAATTCAGGCAATCCTTCGGGGATAATGTAGATTAAGAGGTAATACGCTTGTAATCTGTTCATTGACCTTAGGTATCTTAATCTGCATGGTTCTCGGCCTGTGACATTGCTTTCTGAACTCCTTTGCCAAACATTTAAGCACACCATAACTCAATAAATATTAGGAAATAAAACTAACTTTTTGTGAATGCCCCATAAAACTAATTTAAAAATCTTATTTTAATAAACTTGAATCGTCTTTATCACTAGAGTATGTTGCAGCCTGTGGTAGCTGTAGAAGATTTTGCTGTCTTTAAAGAAATGATGCTGCAAAAGAATATAGAACTGCAGTTACAAGCAATTCAAATAATACAACAAAAGAATGGTAATCCATTGTATTTTCTGCTGTTTACCTTCTCAGAATAACTGATAATGGGCCTGATCCAAACTTAAGATCGTTTTACTAACGCAAGCGTACCTATGTTACACACTACTGAGGATAATGCACTCCGCTTGCACGTACGCAACTTAGCTGACTTACATGTACAGAACCCTACCTTAACTTTTCCTTGGGTATCTCTAGTCGTACGTAAGCGCCTAAGCCAGCCCATACAATTTTTTTTGTATAAACATTTTATTGGGTTTTTTATATAAATAGCACCACAGTAAAAATACAGCACATGCTCCAATAGACAAATGTACACAGTAAACAAGACACAAGTTGTACAAGTGATAGCTCTGGTAAGCTCAAGTAACATAGTAAAGTGGCTTGAATCTCTCAACACATGCTTTTAGTTAGCAAATATATATAATAACCGTACATTGTGTTACCACGAGATAACTCTAGTTGAGATAAGTGCTTACAAATACTGTAAAACATGGGTTAGAATATCAAACTGGGAAGAAAAGAAAAAAATAAATAATATAAGTAGAAAAGTAAAAATAAAAATAAAAGAAACATAAAATAAATAACAAAAAGGGGAACAGAAAACAGTCAGATCACCATGTATTGTTAGATGTTAGCAACCGAATAGGCATCTCAGTACACTCTACAATTTAAATGCCTGTCCTCCACCCACATTGCGTATATTCGGCTTGTGTAGGGGTGTCATGCCCTATCGTACAGAGTTATGTGTGATCAGATTTACAATGAGTAACATCTGTCGCACGCATGCGCAGTGCGTTTCCACAACCAGACTTACGCATGCGTGTTAATTGTCTGATGATATTAAGTCTGGACCAGGCTCGACATGTTTAGCTATAAACCACTATGCCAAAAAACATACTTTAAACCATGGTTGCCGACTTTTGGCAGCTTCCCTCCGGGACGCAAGCGGGGGGCGGGGCTTAATGACGCGTGTTATGCAAATCGCGTCATTAGGATCCACCCCCTGGCTCATACTGACCCGTTTTTACTTGAAATAGGGGTCGGGACGGGGCTTGATTCCGCAAATTGCGTCATCAAGTCCCTTCCTGTGCCTAGCAACACTAGTATAGTGTTGCTAGGCAGGGGGGCAGGACTTGAGGCCGTGGTTTCAGTAAAACCACGTGCCTCAAGTCACTTGCGGGAGATTTGCTGGCTCTCCCGGGATACCGGGAGTACTGCCCGAATTTCGGGAGTCTCCCGGACATTCCGGGAGAGTCGGCAACCCTGCTTTAAACTATTATACATATTTAAAGCTATTCAGATGTCTCATTGTTTTAAAGTACTTCTTCGTTTTCATGCAGGTGTACTCCCAGAATGTCTGCAAAATGGGACAGATATTGTTGCTGATCTTGAACAACAGGAGATGAAACTGATCTCAGAAGCTTTGAGGTAAAAAATGGTTACTTGTCTGTGTGTAATAGATTGCTGTTATGTCACTTTTTTGTTTGAAAGTTTAGAACCAAAGCCATGTAATCTTGTAGCATTCTCTTCTCTACTTTCTGCTTATGCTTTGACATAAGACTAACAAATTGAAGAGAAGAGAGCTGGATTCAGCATTATGAAAAAGTCAATATACACATTCTAAATACATTAGTACTCTGTCCGTACATTCTGCGATGTGCGCACATGATGGTTACATATCGGAATGCACTATAAACGGTCCTGCACTCTGTGCTGAAAGCTTTTCTGATGGCGGGGTGGGAAGACAGCATTACACATGTTGGGCGGTGTTTAAATTATACAGTAATGGGTTGGTTAAACACTTATGTTCGATCCTTCATTACACAGTTTCATTTTTAACGTGGGGCGGGGGCATAAAAGTTAATGTCGGGTCCATGTTATGGATTTGCTGGATGTGCGAGGAACGTGTACAGAATTTAGGATCGTACTATTGTAGTTTTGCTTCATCTGTGCAGGAGATTCACTTGCCCAGCAAGTTCTTAAATCTGGATCCGGGCCAGGATGCAAAATAGCTAGTGTCTATCTATAATTTATACCTAGCAGACCGTCGTGATGTCCCAATGTGCCTCTTACACCTAGTTTACAAGTCTTGTGTTGCACTTCTGCAACATGTGACTTGCTATACACACTATGGAAACACCATCACTCATCACACTGTATTCAGCACCATAAGTTGCCAACACACCAGACAAATTTTGCCATTTCAGTGACAAATATATTCCTATGTATTATTATTATTATTATTATTATGGCTTTACATTTGTGTACTTGTTGAAAAATGTCTGTTTATGTGCTAATTTGAGATTTTATATATATTTTTCTATGCTAAGCATAGTATTTTGTATGTTTTATATCATTTACACCAGACATTTCTGTCTTTTCATTTAGTTTGGCAAAGTAATGTCTTTATATTTTTTTTACAAAATATACAGCTTTGATTATAGAAAGCTGGTACTTTATCATGAATGTTGTTATATAATAACCATACATAAAATATTAAATACTGATATTATTTTAACACGTTATAGGATATCAAGAGAAGAATATGAGCAGGAACAGTTACGGAAGAAGGTACGTAAGGTGTTAGAACAATTTCAAATACTTTTTCTTCCACCACCTTATAATCTACAAAAGAGACATCATCATATGGCTTCCTTCTTTCTCAAAACAGGAAACAAACACAGCTCAAATAGGAGAAAAATCATTTAAACAACACACAAGAGATTATATTACATCTGAGTCTGCGACAGGTAATTCCCTTACCTTTTCTTCCTGGGCAGGTAGATTATTCACTATCATTATTCATTATAATTGATACTGAGAGGACTGTCCTCAAATTGGTTTTATCTTTTAAAACTTTAATTTATGTCTTAACAATCAGTGATTCCTTTTATCAAATTACATAAAAAAATAAATGTACATATAAAATAAGGCACCCTAGCACTTTTGCAATTAACCAGTAACCAAGGTAACCAACCATGTCATTCTTTCTTTAAAATAAAAGTCAGAGAAATGGAAGTGGCTGGTGGCTTATCATATAGGTATGTCTATAAAATAATGAGACTGTGATTCCACCTAGTAAACAAAGCAGTCAGAAGCGGTTATAACTGCATACGTAGTGACCTTGAACATGTGGCAGAATGGGTTCCAGAAGGCACAACAGTTGCCAGCATTATTATAAGGAAGTTTTGAAAAACCTGAGAGAGAGAGTCAGAAAGAAACAGCTGCAACTGTGGAAAAATGGTTTTATTCTTCACCAGGACAATGCGCCTGCTCACACAGCACTTTCTGTAACCAACAATCACATTACTACACTTGAACATCCTCCATATTCGCCCAGTTTAGCACCTTGTGACTTTTATCTTTTCCCAAAAGTTATATCGGTGCTTAAAAGGAGACATTTTTAGTCAGTTGAAGAAAAACGGCAGATATGTTGAAACAACTGACAGAAATTGATTTGCTCTAAGCCTTCCACCAGTGCAAAACAAGACTACAGCAATGTATTAGTGCAAATGGGGAGTATATTGAAGGGGATCTCGTTATTTAATAGACATACCTCGTATTTGCAAATGTATGCAACAAATTTCTCTGACTTTTATTTTAAAGATAGAATGTTATGGTTTGTTACTGGTTCAAGCTTGCTGGGTGTCTTTTTTGTATCTCTATAAACTCCCCATACCTTGTAAGCATCTGCTCTATATTAACTTATAAATTGATTTGAGCAACCTCCATTTTGTGTGTTTATTATAACAGTTACCAGCATTATTATAGCAGTTACCAGCATTATTATAGCAGTTACCAGCATTATTATAACAGTTACCAGCATTATTATAACAGTTACCAGCGTTATTATAACAGTTACCAGCATTATTATAAAAGTTTCCAGCGTTATTATAACAGTTACCAGCATTATTATATCAGTTACCAGCGTTATTATAACAGTTACCAGCATTATTACAGTTACCAGCGTTATTATAAGGAAGTTTTGAAAAAGCTGAGAGAAAAAGTCAGAAAGAAACGGCCGCAACTGTGGAAAAATGGTTTCATTCTTCACCAGGACAATGCGCCTGCTCACACAGCACTTTCTGTAACCAACAATCACATTACTACACTTGAACATCCTCCATATTCGCCCAGTTTAGCACCTTGTGACTTTTATCTTTTCCCAAAAGTTATATCGGTGCTTAAAAGGAGACATTTTTAGTCAGTTGAAGAAAAACGGCAGATATGTTGAAACAACTGACAGAAATTGATTTGCTCTAAGCCTTCCACCAGTGCAAAACAAGACTACAGCAATGTATTAGTGCAAATGGGGAGTATATTGAAGGGGATCTCGTTATTTAATAGACATACCTCGTATTTGCAAATGTATGCAACAAATTTCTCTGACTTTTATTTTAAAGATAGAATGTTATGGTTTGTTACTGGTTCAAGATTGCTGGGTGTCTTTTTTTGTATCTCTATAAACTCCCCATACCTTGTAAGCATCTGCTCTATATTAACTTATAAATTGATTTGAGCAACCTCCATTTTGTGTGTGTGTGCGCGCGCAGAAAGCAAAACACCGCCTGTGAACATCCAGGATCTATCATGCAAGCCAACAACTGTGAGGTTTAAAGAACTTAGTAATACAGAAGCTGCTAATGCCTGGATGGAGCAAGCACGGAAAGAGGCTGGTATACAGGGCTCTGTCACTGTAAGTAGGTTTTACCCCATTTGTTTCACTTACATTCAAAAAAAAAAAAACATTCATACAAAATAAATTATTTATGATGGATAGCATTAAGAGTTTATCAGCATTAATCTTAAGCATAGCTCCAAGCCTCTGTTCAGATTGTTAGAATAAGACAGGAGCTTCCCTGAGCCTCTGGTGAGATTAGGAAAAGAAAATGGCAAAAGAGTAGCACTGAGACTACATTCACATCTAGTCAGTGACCGGAGAAGAGTACACGCCGCACCCAGCTCCCAAGGTGCTAGAATAGACAGGAGCCGAGCTCATTACACCATGTGCAGAGCGCTAGATGGGAGCAGGAGACCAGCTTATTACACCATGTGCAGAGCGCTAGATGGGAGCAGGAGACCAGCTCATTACACCATATGCAGAGTGCTAGAGGGGGGCAGGAGCCCAGCACATTACCCCACATGCAGAGCGCTAGATGGGAGCAGGAGCCGAGCACATTACCCCACATGTAGAGCGCTAGATGGGAGCAGGAGCCGAGCACATTACCCCACATGCAGAGTGCTCAAGGGGGGGGGGGCAGATTTTGGACTTTTACAGATAGAATGCACAGATAGTGTTGACTATAGAGAGCAAAAGAAGAGTTGTTACAGTGTAACCATTGTAGCTGTTTAGGCTCAAAGCACATGAACCTGTATTATAAGTTTAGGGTTTATTATTTCCATTTGTCTTTGGACTTCAGTTTTCAATATTCTCATTCTGCCAGTTTGAATAGTAACATCTGTTATAAGTATTTGTGCTCCTAGTGCTTCCAATCATCTTAGTGTAGTATGTACTTAATGATAGTTAACAAGGGCAACATTGCAATGTTCTGGTCCATTCTCCTCGATTAATTAATATAGCTATCTAAGCTCAGCTCACATTTGCCAGGCCTTAATATTGCTTGCTGAATGTCTAATGTAGCATCCATGTGCATGAGACCCAAAGGAGCAGAAAAGTGTACTTTTTTTTTTTTTTTATGTAGAGCTTGACACAAACGGAGAAAGAACAGCTCAGAGAGCGTACGGAATATCTGAAACAGAAAAGAGCGGCACTTTTAGCACGGAAGTTAGATTCAAAGAAAAAAACTGAGAGTTCTGAAGAATTCAAAGAAGAGGCACCGTGTTCCAGCCAGGTAACCAATGTCTCCAGCCATTCTCTCCTAGATTGATAACAACTTTCTTTAGCATTCACAGCACACATCTAATAGTGCAACAATCCCTACTCAGTACAATCTACATACAAGCATCCAACTACTGTTGCAAGCAGCTTCCTTCAATTTCAGCTATATTTAATCTTGTAGATTGTCATTGTAAAATTTTATGTAGTATATTTTAACATGTGTTCTTAAAAACAGTCAGATATATTTTAATGATGTCGGTGTAACTGTGGATTGTCAGCACATTTGGAAGGTGACTATGCACATACCCACCTTCTCAGTGTATTTTTTGCGTTTCGTTTACTGCTGCGAACAGCCATTTTCGATTTACCCACAGCCAACAGCTAATTGACGACTGTGTGTATTTTAGAAAACAGCTGCATTCTGAAAATAACCCTGCGAACCGCAGACGGTTTCCGAAGATACCGAAGCTACAGGTTACTGCAGGGGAGGGGAAGTAGTGTAGGAGGGTAGTTTTAGGCTGTGGGCCAGGGATGGGGGAGAAGGGGAGACTTAGGGTTAGGCTGCGGGGAAGGGTGGGTGAAGGTTAGGGTAATGGGTTAGGGTAAGAGTTGGAATAAGGGATGGGAAATGAATAGTGTCGCTTACCTGTGGGGCAGGAAATTGAAATACACCAAAACATTTGGAGACTTCCAGCAGAGACAACGGAGCTCAGATTGTAATAATAAGATATAGACACGTACAGACATATAGAATTCAATTTAATGGTCAGGATCACTAGATACAGTATAAATGCGCCAAAATGGCAAGTATATATTGTGGAGTGTGTGAGGGGGAGGGAGCTTGCATGAATTTTTGACTACTGATCACATTATTCTATAATAGTCATTGATGAATATTTTCTAGTGCTGCTCATAACTGTGTACCAATCTTTTATCTTTTATATGTTTGTCCTTGTCAGATGAGTCCATTATTTTATTTGAGCAATTAATAAAGGTAAATTTTTATCCCAGGTCACACCCCTTCGTATTCACTAGGCCCTTGACTCATGCAACCTCCACTTGTTTTAGGTGCACGTGTAGTTCTGAGCAATACCATGCTGAACTGCAAGGGGTGGTAAATTTAAATTGTGAAAACATTACAATGTTTCAGAGGTGAAATTGTATCTATTTACCTATTTTATAGATTAAACATAAAGCTATGCAGTATTTGAGTTCTGTGTGCAAAAAGTTATGTATTTTCCCTGCATGCAAAAGACTTAATTAGCTCCCCTTACTTTGCAAAATGGTTTAGCCGAGTTGTACACTAAGGCTGAAAGCTTAAAGAGTGGATTTTATTGTAGTGTTGTCAACAGAAATAGAATCAGGGGCTTGACTTCATTTAGCAGATAAAAATAGTACGTCTGTTTTTGAAGGGTTATTTTTTGAGAGGATGGGGTAGATCCAGAACTATGTACGCGAGTGAAAAAGCGTAAAAGCGCCCATTAGTACTTACTGTGCATGAACGCGGCAGATGTTACGCCACATAACTCAAAGCGTAAGGGCCAGACATGTATCTTCATCGTAACTACGTACGAAGGGGCATGAAAGCCATTACGCTTGAAAGACGGGGTGAGGCATTTAAATCGTACAGTCTGGGCGTGCTTAGCAGTGTAAGTATGTGCAGCCATTACGGCCGACATGAGTTACGCTTGGAAAAGTTAAGGTAGGGTTTGGAAAGCCTAACACAGCTAAACTACGTACAACCGAGAGTGCCAAGGGGAGTGCATAGTAAATACGCTAGTGTAAGTACGCCACGAAACGTCATTGAAACGTAGCTCTGGAGGAGGGACCAGGTAATAGGTTATTTTGACATTTTCAAGGGATAGAGAACAGTAATAAGCTTAGTACAGGTATATAATGAACAGATGCATTGGATCCAGAGAATCAAGTGATTTGATAAATAGAGGAGTACCAAGAAAGGACAACGTTCAGGAGACCTAAAGATAGTGAAAAGAGTGGTCAAGCGTTTCCCAGTCCTCCTTTAACGTTAACATAATACCTTTATTTTCTTTTTGTAGCATGAAATGACTGAAGAAGAAATAAAGAACTTACAGAAAAGGAAGCAGCTAGCAGAGAAGCTGAGAGAAGAAGTCATTCAGAAGTGAGAAGCCTCCTCTGAAGTCCACCGCTCTCATTTAATCAATTGCCAAAGCTATTCATATATATTTTTTTGTATGCCTTAAATAAATATTTAGCCACCATCTCTGGAAAATATTCATCTTTAGCATGGATTGAAGCATGTAGCAGAAGGTTTTTGAAAAAGCCTGGCCATTGAAAGGACTGTTATAAAATGTATCTTTTAAGTTTTAGTTAGATGATAAACACTGTACAGGCAATAAAGCTACTGCATATTGGAGCCAACACTGTTGTCAGCTTGTCTGAACAGCTACCTAACTGCATGTCATTATTATTCACAAAAGCCTAGAGGTGTGGGTTCAATTACAAACTGATTGACGTTTTGTTTTTTTGATGTTCAATCCAGTGTTACATTGGCATATGATGTTCAATATCCACTGGTATGTA
>WWET01001876.1:241084-266773 GCA_011038615.1 Limnodynastes dumerilii | reverse complement strand
ATATGTATAGTTCTAGAACCCCTCGTTGGAATGTTATAATTTACAATAGTGGTGCTCAAAATTTTCATCTGCCATCTGTGCTTCTCATATTAATTCAGCTCTACAGGTAAATTACTTTTCCCATTACCCCAAATTATTAATGCTAATATTTTTATTGAACTTGGGATGAATGTATTTCTTTTTCCCTTATCTTTCAATAATAGTTAAACATTACTGACGTTAATGCTGACTGAGCATTGACAGATTAATTCTTCCTTATAGATAAATTTATCAAATAATAATTCACATTTATTTAAACACTTTAGTGAGGGTAAATGAATTTGTGGATTGATGTAATCATTTTTATATAACCTTACTAATAACAATGGAAAGAATGAAAATTGGAGATTTTCAGCAGATTCCTTGTGCCCGATTCAATTAGATTCGCAGCCCGTGATAGACGGGAAAAAGTTTGCGGTGCGCTTTTTCCCGTCTATTACGGTAGCTGATTTTTATGCGCGCCTTTTTGAGATGCGAATAAAAAAATTAATTTGCACTGCAAATAACGCGAGGCTAATTGAATCAAGCCCATTGTCTGTATTTGAAATGGTGATTTTTATTAAAGATGAACCTGGTATGTTCTCTATAGAACTGGATCCAGACTTCCAAAAAGGGGGCATATTCTGAATGCTATCAACATAAACTGCAAAATCACGGATATGAAACTGTGAGATCCAGACTTTTGTACTTTTAGAGAATCTTTTGTGTTATAAAAGGTGAAGCAGGTATGAGAGCTGGAGGGAGGTGAGAGCAATGCTCATTATACAGTAAAAGCATACCCTATATACACAGCCTTAGCCAGGCTTCCTAACCATCCCCATTTCAAGTGAGGACAGATCAGAAATCTTAAGGTAGGGTTCTATGATTGGAAATGTGTGCGAATGAGAGGAATGGCTTCCTACATGCTCACACTAAATGCTGGAACCAGCAGGTATGCAGTAACCTAAGTCTGCATCTGCTCCATAGTTACTAATACTTAGATAAGATAATAAATGTTAAATCATAAATGATACCTTCACATAACCAGAGGAAAAGCAAAAGAAGTTTTCAAGGCCCACATAAAGACTATACAAAAAAAAACCAAAAAAAACTATATTTAAGTCTATTAAAACTGTATTATATTAACAAATTAATTTTAAAGCACAGCAAGAATCATGCTTACTCTGTTACTCTGGCAATTTGCTGATATATCGGACCCTTTTTTTGACTGCTCGTTCTGATAAATATAGAATGTGTACCCAGCTTAAATCAAAGTTGTATTTGCTTCATATTTCTGAAACAGATTCACTGAAGAACAGTTTGGTAATATCAAGTAATGATTAAGAATGTGGCTGTTTACTTTCACATTGGGTAAAATCATCATTAGTCATGTAACGTGTAGGCAGTAAGTTGATTTTTTTTTACTCTTTACTATACAAGGTAATGGCAAGCCCATCCTAAAAGTGACTATGGACAATGAATTAGTTAGCACTTTTTTTTTGTAAAATGATTATAAAATAAAGGGCAACTACACCTTCAATACATAGTAACTTATTATTATTTAATAGCTTTTGCATGCATTAGGCTACGATATAGCTCTGCTAGTATTTTGGTTAGACCATCCTTGGCTGTGATAACAGCTTTTACTTGATGCAGCATATTCTCATGTGTTTCTTAGCCACCTCTAATTCTATCATCACAATACCAAAATGTCCAATACAGTGGGCTAAGGTAGTGTGAGAGAGTGTGTGTGTGAGAGAGTGTGTGTGTGAGAGAGTGTGTGTGTGAGAGAGTGTGTGTGTGAGAGAGTGTGTGTGTGTGAGAGAGTGTGTGAGAGTGTGTGTGTGTGTGTGTGTGTGTGTGTAAATGCACATTGCATTTTTGTTTTTCCTTTTTCATGGTAGCCATCCACCATTGTGTTAATTCATGCCAGTTTAGAAAACACATAAGAAAATAAACATTTTTTTAAGTCTTATTAGCTTTCCATTTGTGTCTTATTTCCTGGTATCTCAGATAAGAGCAGAGTAGTGTAATCTGTTTCTTTTCTTTTTTTTTTTTTTCTTGCAACGTTCAGGTAGTGTCCATAGTTAACACTATTATCCTATCATAATAGACAGGATAGCTCTGAATCACCATTATGAATGATGGTTAGTAAAGACTTAAAAGGAAGGGGCGTGCTGGGAAAACTTAAGAACAAAGATAAGAAGATTGGGTGGATGGAGCCATTTAAATGAGGAAATCTGTGTGCGGTTAGGCAAAAACGTTCTTAATTAGCTGCCCTACACACACAACTACCAACCTGAAGATAAGTTAGCCCTATGACATTCGTGAGTCGGTTAAAAAAATGAAAACCAGGGGCATGTCAGGGGAGTTGGTAAGCTAAGTTTTGTATTTAATGAAGAACCTAAATCATTATGAATACAGTCCATTATGTCTAGGCTGCAGCATGGCTTGTCTGGAGCATGCCTCCATGCAACATTCTTTCATTAAACAGAGATTTGGGGCAGAAGATTTTTACATGTTTTTTTTCCCCTCTACATACCCGATTGCTGACAACAGGAGACATTACTACTAAAAGCTTCAGGTAAGTTCTTGTCTTTGGGTACTAGTTTGCTTGTTACTAATAGTAATTATTGTCCTTTGTATGTGATGGCAGCGTTCTGACAATTCGATCCATGCTTATACACAATAAACAGGACAATCAGCCCTTTCTGAAGGTCGTTCAATATAACCCTCAGTTGCAGCCATCCGTGTAAGAGTATGAATTAGAATGAACTACCTGATATGAGAGAGCGTCAGTATATACAATACATAAGTGGAAACTTGGCATAGGCTGACAAACAGAACATTTTTTTTCACAATAATGATATTTTTTGCTCTGTCTTTTTTGTTTATGTAGTACAAAAGAAAAACACACCAAGATAGGTATTGCAGCATTCAAAGGCTCATTGAAAATTTGATGCTGTTACCTAGTCTGAAAAAAGACTTTGGAATACAGATCATAACTTAATTTAAGGCATGGTAAATGCAAAATATTGTTATGGGAAATTTGCAAAAAAGACAATCAAACTGGACTAACAACAGGAAGTGCAAATGTCACAACAAGTTTTCAGTAGGTGACACAGTGGAAGGATTACTAAAGTATTATCAGAACACGGCGTGTTTTTAGGTATTTTCATTTTGATGTCATCCAAATGAGTGCCTACACTGTCTAGATGACGTATAAAGCACAACACAAGAAATTGTATCAAAGACATTTTTATCAAGTATTTAAAATAGATTATCTACAGAATATACAAACAGTGAGCTCTTGATTCACATGGATGTGGAACAGGGTAAGTTCAAATGATCATCTAAGGTAACGTAGAGCCTGATTCACTCATGGTTATACTGTTCCTATCACTTAGTGTTTTAGCCACAGTAGCAGCAGGAGACTGAAGAACTTTTCGAGACAATCTCATTCTTCCGTCAGTTGGATCACGGCCAAAGTATTTTACCTGTCCAGAAAAACAAAGCATTCACATGATCCGTAGAAACAACTAAATCATATCCAATACACCACCCAAAACCCAGAAGTGTATCACAACGTGACATGATGTTTACTTCTATTCTTTTAGCCGATTTTCATTAAATAGGTTGTACGCCAGAAATAAATATTTTATAAATACTAGACACATAAATGTGAAGGCTTTCTATCAGGGCATATTAGAGGTGACTTTTTCCTTCTCTTCTTCTGCACTACATTAGAGTATTTAGACTCTTCAAAATGTGCACTAGAAAACAATATACATTACTGTCAAAGCGGCAATCAGCCTCATTGCATAGTGAAGTATTTCTAATGTTTTGGAACATAGCATCTTCTATTTGCGATATTATACTAACCTAGTTAAGTTGTTTTGGCTGTACCAGAATATACAGTAATATGTGCAGTTCAAGCAGTCACCTCGACTTGCCTGACTATTGAGTGATCCCCAGTTGTTAGGTTTTTTTTATTATTTGGTTTGCATTATGATCATTTTACCTGGATTTCATTGCCAAGTTCCAAACCCAATGCACTTGGATGCTGTATCTGAAAGAAAATCAGGCATAAGCTTGTAAACCGACACGAAGAATAGTTACATAAATACAATCAACTTCAACAAATTAGAATAGCAACTAATCCTAATGTTTCTTTCATAAATTATTTAAGACTGGATCTTCATTTCTAAAACGATGTCTGTACCATTGCAGCCTAATCTCGGCAGGGAATAATCATGGCACACACCATGCAATGTTGTCGGCTCCTAACGTAACACTCTGACAGCTGTGATGTTGCTTAGTATCCCCACATATTGCCAAATTGTTAGATCTATTCCCCCCGCTGCTCTGTGTCCATTTAATAGGATCACGACTGTGGGATGATTCAGCAAGAATAAACAAAATCTAATTATTGGGTCATACCATTTTGTCAGTGTTCTCATAAATCAGTTCTTGCCATAAACTGAACTATAGTCAGATAGTAATGTATGGCCAGCTTGAGCAACATCTGGTAATGTCATGGGGGCTGATCCAGAGCTACGCTGAAAAGCCGATCTATGCATGCGCCGGGCAGATGTTGCCCGGCGTAACTACGGCAACGCCCGATCGTGGATCAGGAATCCATAGCACCAGCATAGTAACGCTGGAAAGGCTGTCCCCCAGCGTTACTACGCTCTGGTTAGTGTAGGGAGGCGGGGGGAAGGGAGGGTAATGAGGTTGGGAGGGCGGCGTTATCGTACTAACGCCGCCGTCCCAGTGTAGTTACCCCCGCTTACGCCGGCTGAAGTTAGTGTAGCCTACAGCCAGCGTAAGCGAGGGTAACTACGCTGGGGGCAGGGGGAGTGCCAGGGGGAGTCCCACGATGTAACGCTGAGCGTTAGTATGCTCAGCGCTACATTGTAGGTCTGGATCAGGCCCATAGTGACAGCAGGTGACAAATGCAATTTATAAGTGTCTGCTGCCCCAAATAAAAACTCCTTCTTTAGGGGGTTGACAATGTAAAGCTGGTCCTTCACTGGAGGATTATCTGTTGATCCAAAATATCCTTATATAATCAATTCTTGTTTTTTTCTGTTTTATTTTTTATTAATTGGCATTAAGTAGCTGTGTAGTGCATGATAAACAGGCAGAGGAGCCATTTGTAGCAGGTGATATGTAAGATTACTGTAGAGTGTGTGTCTGTATTATGGAAAGGCATCAGCTTATAATTGCACGATGAGCTCTCATCCTAAAATTCTACTAAATCAGCAAAACAAAAGCAGTAAAATCACTTTCAGGCCTAAGAGTTGAAATATTTGAACTCATGTTGAGACACAAACGTTGAAGAATTAAGGAAATAAACATAAAATAATTACTTTTCGATGGTCAAGTTGTGAATTATGAAGCAAAACAGGTGTCATATTTGGGTAAAGCTTCACCATAACTCCAATATCTCTGGAAAATGCAAACAAAATGTTAGAAAATTAGCAGCAATATATTATTTCCCACCACAGAAAAGTACTCTAGTTGTAGTGTATTTTTGTACCAACTATTGCTACACACATGGGCAGATTTAATTCAGCAAGATGGCACAACCATCCGGAACGGCAGAACGCGCAAATCTACATTGCAGATTTTATCTCACACCACAAAGAGGTGCAAGATAAAATCTGTGATGTTTAGCTGCTGTAATAGACGGCAATAGGCGAACTTCGTGCCTAATCCTGTCATCGCACTTAATTGAATCTGCCCCATATTGAATCAGCTGAAACATTCTGCACCAGAAACATTTTAGTGCAAATAGTTTGGAATAACAACCAAAATAAATAAAAAAAAATGTAAAAGTGCTACAAATGATGATGTCATGTGAGCCATGTAAAGGAATTTTAATGTTTGCACTTGTATGTAATTCAGAGCTAAGCTAAGAAACATTTACCACCCAACTCAATTTTGTTAGTGCATTTTTATATTGCTTCCCCTGCTGCAGTGCAGCCCTGATCCTATATTTTAGCTACTCCTCATTTGTCTGGATCAGCCCTTCTATGTTGTCCTAAACAGACAGACCATGACCAAAAATGTCATAGCTTCAGTCGATTGATTTACGACACAGTTATACAGTTGCAGATGATAAAAGGAATTAAAATGCAACACCTCTACAACAGAGAAAAAAAAATCATTAATTATTGTCTTACCGACAGCACTAATTGACTTTTAAGAATAAAGTAAATAAATAAACCTCTCACAACAGTTCCACATTACCTTATTTCTGTTATGGTTGCTGTGTAAATGGCTCCAAATTCCAAATTAATCTCTTGCTGTAAAAGACGCAATACGTTAGCATAAGGCACATTATATGCAACAGGGGAAGACAGAAGACACAAGAGGGGAAGACTTACATCATCTTTGCACAGTTCATTAAGGAACTCCCTAGCTTCTTGCATTGCACTGGGTGTTGGCGCAAATATTAAAAAGGACTCTTCATCCAACTGGCTTACTGTTACTCCTACAGAAAAAGGGAAGCCCCCAAGTAAATATATATAATATTATTTACCAATATATCTTGTTAATATATTCTATTCACATTTCCTTTGTAAAAATGTTACAGTATTTCTTGCACCTCACCTATGGCAAAATGCACCCATTATAGTAGCTGGCATCCACCATAAAAAACAAAGCATACTTCATCTAATGCCTTGATACATAGCTACCCAGTTGGGGGGTGTGGCTTGGACTAGCATGGAGTGGGACGTGTGACATCTCAGCACCTGCTGCATCGGTCTATATATCCTGCTGTGTGTGGTGTCCCTGCGGTGGGGAAGCTCCCAGAGTGCTTCCACACCATTATCTGCCTCTTCAGCTCTGCCCTGTGTGAGCTGGTGCGGGCTGGTACTGTTGCGTTGACCGTTGCCGGGTCTGGACTGAACGGACGTGCGGCTGGGAGTGCCAGCCCTAGAAGCGGTGACCTGTGGGGGCGGTGCACGGGTCCCAGACTGTCTCAACATCTCCCCAGCTGCCATTTGCGGAGTTTGAGCTGCGGACCAGGAGAGGCACCTCTGCAGGGACTGAGTGGCGTGAACCGGGGGAGAAATGCCCGTTATCGGCACCATACACCTCCTCTGCTGGGACCGATAATCCTAGTAGAAGGGGGGACAGATGTACATAGTACATCTGTATATCTATGTACTATTCTGCTCTGACAACTTAAAGTATACCTTCAAAGCTGTCAGAGCAGCTTTTTACATAGATATACAGCAGCTTTGAAAAATAGGGAGCAATTCAGCTTGCTGATTGGCTCTTTTAAAATACCAGAGCGTTTCTTAAAAGTTTATTTGATGTTTCAAAAATTGATCCTGGCCATTAACTACAGCAATTATTTGCACGATCACCCGATAATTGGGTAATTGGGCAGATAATCGCTCTAGTGTATGGCCAGCTTTAGAAAGGTGCTGTGTTTGAATATCTCTAATCTCTTCCAAACAATTACTCTCCAATCAATAACGCAAACCAGAAAGCAACTTAGTGGGATGGCCGAGTTGTTCATTTACAGGGAAGCTTATATGTAAAACATTCTCTGTAATCACCATGTCACTGACCTGTTTCAGCTTGAAGTTTTTTTAAGTTATATCCTCCTGGCCCAACAAATCTTGCTCTCTTAGATACAGGCACTTTTATATTTTCTTAAAAATCATTAAAAAGAAATGACAAGAAAAGGAAGAACTTTTTAAAACACACATAGCAAACATTCACATCAACCTTAAATCATCTACATTATTAATCATTATGATAAATATGAGCATAAATCGTTCAACAATGTCACCTCAATCATGTGCCAAGTATCAGTTTCATGCATGCCAGCTCTGGAGGCCATAACAGGGATGTTTCCAAAGCGAGCCCTCAAA
Organism: Limnodynastes dumerilii; assembly: GCA_011038615.1. Lineage (NCBI taxonomy): Eukaryota > Metazoa > Chordata > Amphibia > Anura > Limnodynastidae > Limnodynastes > Limnodynastes dumerilii. The sequence goes on along the minus strand of WWET01001876.1, from coordinate 258,860 downwards.
GGTCATTATGTTATTTCCATTTATATATTTATATTTATGTAAGTGGTTAACTTTGCTGTGGACTCCAGATTTTTAGGCCAGACAAATAGCACAAAAACTATTTCTGCCACTCCATGTTAACCCCATGATGCCGGTATATAAGGCACAAGTGGCCACTTATACTTTATGTAGACAGACTAATGGAAACCCTCAAAGCTCCTACAATAAGGAGAGACCATCTCTAGCATAGATAAAGTTACCAACTCCACTTAAATAGGTGAATTTTTCACAAAGCACATGAAGTACAGGACAGTAATGGCCAATTTTTCCACTTAGAAGCCCTGTTAGCATACATTTATCAGTATCTCTCAGTGTATCACTGTCACATGACATGTCAAGATACGCTCTTTACAGGTCTCAGTTTCACTTAAAAAAAAATAAAAAAATACAATAAAACGGTTTGTCTGAATATGGATTTTCTCTACTGAATATAAATGTTACAAGTAAATGAGAATTGCTTTTACTTCAGGTCATATTAAAGGATGCCTACTGTATGCCCAATTAATGGATTGTAGAGGTGAATTGGTTCATTGCAATACAAATAGCTTTCAATAAATGAAAGATTTGAAATAATTTATGTCTGAATATGGATTTTCTCTACTGAATATAAATGTTATAAGTAAATGAGAATTGCTTTTACTTCAGGTCATATTAAAGGATGCCTACTGTATGCCCAATTAATGGATTGTAGAGGTGAATTGGTTCATTGCATTACCAATAGCTTTCAATAAATGAAAGATTTGAAATAATCACTTGTGTATTTAATCACCTATTACAGGGCTGTTTCCTTTCCTTGCTTCTCTTGGCTTTGCAATGGTTCTATTCATGATTTGTAGAATTTCTTTTTTCGCCACTGAGGGAGATAAAAATAAGAGAATATGTCTTCTTGCTAAAGGGATTTTCTAAACATTTACTTATGTGCTCCCAATTACACCTGTTAATAGTCATTTTTCCCCTCAGGGGATATAGAATCGTGTGATGTCATATTATAACAAATTATAATCCATCCTACATGTCAGAGAAACTGTAGCCCCCAGCAGTAATCAATGGACCATGGTTATAACATAAATTATGGCTGTCAAATGCTCTCTTATGGGGCTGTGGGATTCTTTTAACATGCAATATGCTGTGTATTATCATTACAATTTACTTTAATCATACTATATTTTTGAAAGCACATTATAATGTTATATAACGGACAATTATAAGACATTAATATATGTATGCTTACCACTCCCCTGCTGGATCGCTTCCATCACAATTTTTAGAGGTAACCCTGGGATTTTAATATCTGCCTATATAGTGATAAAAAAATAAACATCTTATTGGGGAAAACACACACATGCAGGGGCACACACAGTAAGGGTAAGAAAATACATTTACCTGTAAAGCAGTTATACCTTTGCTGGTTCCAGCCATTTTAAAATCCATATCTCCATGGTAATCTTCAATGCCCTGTAAAAACAAGAGAAAAACAAAGAAAAAAAAGAAAAAAAGAAAAGTTTTAGTTTTTTAAATAATTACGGTAATTTAATATTAACACAAACATGAATCCCCAGCCCGCAGACAAAATGATCCAGTGTAAATTAATATTGTGTTCATTAAATAGGACATTCATGACAATGTAATGAAATGAGCTGGAGATGGAAATAACTACACATTTGGAACTTGATGATGGTACATTACCATTAGCCAAGATAACAAGTCTAATGCTGCCGTAGAAGACAATACATTAAAAAAAATAAAAAAAATGCAAGAAAGTGGAGAGGATAGGCTTCCCTGAAACCATAGCATAGATTTCTTTTACTTTTATTAGGCCCTCCCTTAATGAACTCTCTCACTGCCCTATTCATGTCACCAATCTATAGCAGTATGAGACACAAAGAGAAATCTGTCTATTGCAGCGACAATCCTCATATTCATATTAAAATGGCACAAAGAGTGAGGGAGAATAAAACTTACTTACCCCATAAAATACCTTACATTGTTCACAGCTTAAAATTCACAGAAATCAGTACACTTAGAATGGATTCCCATCTGTGCTGCACTGAATATACTTCTTAGGGTGCTATTTAATTATGGTTGGATTGCACTACACAATAAGTAAGCAGAGAATTCCCTCTGCCCCTATTACAGTAGAATAGTCATTGCCACCTGAAACTCAAACCACCTCCAAGACTTGTTTCTCAGAGGTTTATTGCTCCTGTCAGATGAACCCAGACTTTTGGGAAGAGAAACTAATGCCAATGGCAGAGGTCTGAATTTGACCTCAGACCTTTGATGTTTAGACCCTCCAGGAGGGCTTGCTTTGCTGCTACTGCAAACAGAAGTCACAACTGGAACTTAAAAAGGTATGCTTAAGGTTTTTGTGGCTTGTCCTTGGTCATGTCACCATCTTTGATACCTACTGTTAAATCTTATATTCCATTCCCAGGGATACTAGGACCATGGGGTTGCCTGACTAAGGATGGGAATAACACAGGTAATTGTTCGGTCATAGCTCCTCCACCCCTGCTGCTCATCAGTTTGTTTATAAAAGTTAATAAACCAGAGACCAAACTCACTCAAGTGATAAACTTACAACTAACACCACTGAAAACAGAAATAACAACTATAACACAACTTGGCTGACAAAAAAAAACAGCAAAAGGGAGAGATCCCAGTGTCCATCAGATGGAATCAAGAAAATATTTACCAATAGGTACCAAAACCAGCTTATCTCTTTCATACAATCTGAGGGACAATGGACCATAAGGGCGTCCTAATGCCACTGCCAAGGGTAATAACCTCAAGACACAACAGAGGACCGCTGGACAAATTTCCATGTCATTTGAGGCAAACACAAACTGGTAAAAAAATTGTTCCACAGACCCAAGCAGTCCAACGAGTGCTCACCACTTTAAGTAGTGTGCCACCACCCTCTCTGGAGCCTGCTGTCCAAAATTGCCTGAACAATATCGACTTAACGCCACCTGGCAATCTATTCTTTATGGTTCTGATGTTGGTCACCCTCTTTTCCAAGCATCATACCGCACTTACAGTAGAGCCTCCCTGGGTCAGAAACAGTCCAAACAAACAACAGTTATTGGGAAAACCACCTCTCAGATAAGGTACTTAAGAGGGAATGAAGCAATTGAAACAGATCCTGCTGTAACACTGATAAGACCAGGTTAAAGGTACCATGGAGGAATGAGCGAAAACGTTGGGCGGTTGATTACGGAGGTCCACCTGCAAGAATGTCTGAACCTCAGCGTCTGGACAGCTTTTTCTGAAAATAGATGGACAGGGTCGACACTAGCACTTTTAAGGAAATAAGTCAGGCCAGCCTGTAAGAAGGCCAGTAGTTGAAGTAAACGAAACATAGGTTTGTTAAAGCCCAGTGACTCGCACCACATCCAATTTCCAAATACAATGGTAGTGCTGACACCAGATTCCTAGCTTTCATCATAGTGCACACAACCCTGGAGGCAACCCTCCTGGCTTGCTGAGGAAGGCACCACCTATAGCCTACTGCCATCTAAAGAATGTCTGAGATCCAAAATCTTTTGGGCCAGTACACAGCCACAAAGATTACAGACCGTCCTACGAACTAGTCCCAGGATTCCGTTAATACGTCTGCTCCAGCAAAAGGGTCTCTGGACCTCCCTTTTATGGCAAGACGTCTATCTACAGGAGGCCCCATCACTGCACCAACTGGTTGAATACTGCCTGGTGGAAAGACCATTCCCACTGAGAGACTGTTTCCTGGCCTGGTTAATCTACCTTTAGAATTCCAATCCCCCAGAATGAAAACCGCCAAAATGGTTGCAACACCCCTTTAGGCAAGAAGATGCACGCCACTGCCCCCATAACTAGGTTTCTTCTAAACTTAGGTAATAGTGAGAATTGGGCAGAAGAAACCATCTAGTTTGCTGACAAACAACAGGTTGGTGTAGAAGCCCTTTATAGTTTCAAAGACATTACATATGTTCCAGTCTAAGAACAAAAAGTCTAGGATTCAGAAAAGTTGTGAAGATCCAGCGAAGGAGTAGAAAGAATGAGCCTGCGAACCAATGAGGTCTATAAAATAGCCTCATTCCAACCTTACGTACCCATTTGCCCAAAGAGGACAAGAACCACCAGACTCAAAAACGAAGGAGCCGCTGTCATCTTCCCTTGATCAGGGGAATAAAATTACATCATGCTCGAGGCTTCTCAGGAGCTCTAGACCTCTGCTGTCAAAGTAGCAAGGGCTGTCTTCCTGCCTTCCGGTGCCCCTGCTGGAAGAACTGGGAGATGTGCCTTTGAAAACCTGTCCTTTTGGGGAGGAAAAGCACCAAAAAGAGGAACAAAAAAAAAATCCAAATATAAGGACAGCCACTGCGATGGGGGCGAATAAAGAAAATGACTTTTCCCCCCAGATGCTGGAGTAATCATGCTGTCTAACAGAGCCAGAGAGAAGCAAGCACTGAAATGGGAGGGCCTCTAAAGACTACTCTGTTAGCACATCATGTCTAAGACCACAGCTATAAAGGTTCTGCAGGCTAAAATATAAGCTGCTTGAACTCTGGCCATGCTGGTCATCGCTGAGGCCAGAACGAAAGGATGCTCCTGAGGCCTGAATAAATATGGTTTAAAGAAAACTCTCCACCCTTCTGTCGGTGGCATACGTAAGGGTCACTAGACCCGGAATGGGAAAGGTAGTGGGTTTAGCTAACCTGGAAACTAAAGTGTCCACCATGGGGTATTGTTTCCATTTAAAACTATCCTGCTAAGCCAATGGACAAAGACCAGGCAATCAAAGAGTAACAGCAAACTTCTTGTATGGAGAGCGGTAAGCATCTACTATCAGAGTCAATAACGGAAATAATGATGATGGCAAATAAACAGCTCTGTTCTTTTACTGCTTAAAGGAATGAGTCTCTTCAAAGAACCTTATCCTCTACTTCTGTGAGATCAAAGACTTGATGGGCCACTCACATCAGTTCCTCAACCCTGCCATAACTAAAAGGATCCGACGACTGTGTACCACCACTTGCCTAAAGCAAAGTGCTGGCCATCAAACAGCCTGATCACAGGTGCCTTCACGAAAGCGGTGAGTTACCAATCTGCAAGAGTGATGTAAGCAGACTGCAACACCTGCAATACAAAAATTAAAGGGCTGCTAGAAGCCCAAAAACCATGGTCCCGCGCATAGGGCACTTAAAATACAAACTGGTGAGCAGTAGAGAGATGCTATGTCTGTCAAAATGAACAGGATAAGTGTCTACTGAAAGCAACCCCTTGGTCTAGTGTCCCCTAGATTGCATAAAAAACAAAAAAAAAAAACTATAACAAAAAATAAAAGAAATCACAACTATATAAAAAAATATATAAAAAGGGGAAATAAAGGTGGTGGGAGGATGACAGTGGTTTAGAGTCTGCTATGACACCCATCAGAGTGGCCAGAAGGTTACAAACAGTAAGCGGTACCAAAAGATAATCTCCAAAATCTCTTACAAGTTATCACAATCGTGAAAAATATTTTGAACCAATCTTAAGGAAATAACATTTACACATTTGTTTGCACTGAATAAAAGTTGCAGGAGAAAAATAATAACATACTAATATATCGGTAAGTATGCAGTAATCTTCAATCTCATCTTTCTTGACAGAGTTGTATTTTGTCACTAGTCCAATTGCAACCCCAGCAACAGGTGCAGTAATGGGCACTCCTAGAAGAAAACAACATTCAAAAGGTTGAAAATATTTTGTCTTATTGTATTTTGACTGACTAAAATTTAATCCAGTTTAATGACATTTTTAACCAGTCCTCAATTTCTCATATTCCCTGCTGGAGGATCCTTACACATCAATCTGCTGTATTACCATCAATGAGTGAAGATGCTTTACTCAATCTCAAACATTCAACAAACACGTTAAGGCGTTTCTTCCGGTCTCCTTATTGTTCTTAGAAGAATGAAGAGATGAGATCATTGGTGTTGTCACTGCATGCAAACATTCACCTATTTCCTTCCTACCCTCTACCACCGAAGCCTTTCTGCAGAGCCTCTAAAAGCTGAACTAAAAAGGGCAAAGTGTTTCTATCTGAGCAGTAAAATGGCAACCTCTAAGAAGACATTTTTACCTGCATCCATCAATGACAAGGAGCCACAACAAGCAGATGCCATGGAGGAGGAACCTAAAAAGAAATCCCAAAAGACAATATTACCTACAAGGACGGACAGTAGGAAATGTGAACTATACAACAAGAATATGATAAACAATGAATGGTCCTCTGTTATTGTAATGGGTTTATGTAACATAACAAGGAACAGGAAATATTAGACAAAATTGCCACTTTTTTAAATACATTAAAAAGGTTATGTATCTCCACGTGCAAGAAGGTTCTTAATCCCTTTAAGTTTAGTGCAAAGGAAATACTGATGTTTGTGCCATTGCACCTATGTACCACAGTCCTATACATAGCTGGGATGTGGCTGCATGAAAACATCAATAGACCGAATAACAGTCCTATATTTTGCAATGTTTCCTTAGTTGACCTCTGAAAAATGATTACATAAGAGCATTTTACAGATATCATCTGTGATCATCATCATCCAGTCATCCTTTTTATAAGTTATCTGACTGATGTCACTGGACCAAAACAGTCACTTGCCTACTGAAGGTCAACTGCAAACCCCTACCTTTGGGCATCACATAGCTGCTTGAACACTTATCTTGGTGGTTATTCTGGTCAAATGAATCTATACAGGTTACATTATCATGTAGGTGCAGAGTGTGGAGTGGCTAAACAAGAGCCAATCAGGACTTTGGCCTGTTCAGTTCCACCGGATGGGCCACTGGTGTGGTTGCACTTATGGCCCCATGAACCTAAGATCCTGACAACCAAACACAGCCAGAAAAGACAAATCTCTGGCAAAGTCAGACTCTAATCCCAAACTTACCAGATCTTAATACAATTTAGCACGTCTATTATTACATACATGAAACAATTCGTTTTTCCATTTAAAAATGTATATTAAAATCCATCAGGATGTGCTGTAATAACAAGTAAATTGGATAATCACTATAACTTACCATTAGACTCCAATACTTCAGAAGTCACTCTTATTGTGAAGGGAAAATCTTTGGGTATTACAGCTTTTAAAGCCTTTTCTGCCAAAGCACCTATAAACAGACACATAAATCATTAATGTTCCACAAAGAAATGACAGTGTATAATGGAATGACATAGGACCATATCCAGACCCCGACAAGCTTTCCATACATGCGGGGTCTGTCAGACCGCACGGAAGAGGGGAGTAACTCCCTGTCACTCCCCTCTCTTGTGCAGAGATGTTGTGACTTACCCTGCTATAAGGCAGCCTTAGGGCACACAAGCGGATCAGCTCTCTTCCCTCCCCTACTGTGCCATTAAATGCTTCCACCTACCCACCTTGCAGCGGAGGGGGAGACCAGTCTCAATTCCCACGGCACATAACTTAGTTCTGTACAGTAGGTTTTATGTGCATAAAACGCTCGTAACATCTGGAGGGCGCATGCCCCCTCTCTTCCAGACACCCCACTTTGCGTGTGTAAGTGGGGTGAAGTTCTGAAGTGTCAATCCGGTCCATAGTATATAGTGGATTGAACACACAAATAAAAAGTCTTCATCCTGTGCCCCTTACATTGGACACCAGTATAAACAGTTCCACAGGTCTCAACCTACCATGACCAAGCTCTCGTCTGTTCATTCCCACAACCTTGCCAATCTCATTTGTTGCATATGGGGGAAACTAGAAGTACAAAACACAGTATGAGATAGAGAACACCCTGCGATGTCTTCATCCTGTGTTTCAAATGTATTCCTGTTATTTGTGTGCATACTTACAATATTATAGTCGGATTATGTTTCCCTAATCTATAATCCCAGACAAAAGCACAATTTACTAGCTCTGTTACAAAACGCCAAGAACAGTGTTGAGAAAACAGTGACATTTTCAAGTATCCATCAATCATTTGTGCTTATCCATAAGAAGTCTCACAGAGGTAATGAATATCTTATACCCCTTTCACATCACCAACTGTGAAAAACCCAGGTCTAAACACCCGGGTTTTTCCAGGAGATGAAATACCGGGTATATAAAAAATAAATAAAAAAAAAACCTTTTAAGTCCTCAAAAATCTGGGAAATTCACGGGAATGTACCTTTCACATGACCAATGAATTTCCCGGGTTTTAGCAGCTTAAACCCGGATGGCAGGGCATGCTAGCACTTGGAGAACCACAAGTGCCAGCATGCCCTGTCACTTGTGACAAGTGCATACCCCTTCTAGCACATTAATAAAATATAGGGCCGGCCCCTACCCTAAAAATACTAAACATTTAATGCCCCCTTTAAAAAATAAAGACATTAAATACCGCTAATAAAAAAAAAAAATTACCGCTAATTGTATACAGTACTTCAGCCTCATCCGAAGGGACAGCGCACCGGAACGCACAGCCTGTCGCAGGACGCATAATGGAGCCTGCGGCGATCGCATTGACCCTAATGTGATCACCCCTCCATTATGCGTCCTGCGACAGGCTGTGCGCTTTGGTGCGCTGTCCCTCCGGATGAGGCTGAAGAAGCAGTGTTGCCAGTGGTCCTGAATACCCCCGGGTAACAATTTTTATAATTTTTACTGTAAACAATTAGCGGTTATTTTTTTTATTTTTATTCGCGGTATTTAATGTCTTTATTTTTTAAAGGGGGCATTAAATATTTGGTATTTTTTAGGGTAGGGGCAGGCCCTATATTTTATTAATGTGCTAGAAGGGGTATGTGTTTGTTACAAGTGACAGGGCATGCTGGCACTTGTGGTTCTCCAAGTGCTAGCATGCCCTGCCATCCTTGGGCATGCTGATGATTGTAGAACTACAAGCATCAGCATACCCTATACTTGCACATTTTATTTTATTTTTCCCCCCCTTTCAGACGCTAGAAACAGATTTGTTTACTGTTGCCATAGCAACGGTAGACAAATCTGCACCAATAAGGAGGCAAAGGAAAGACCCGGGCTGAAAACAACCCTGGTCCTTTCACATTGTCTCCCTTCCCGAGTTGGACCCGCGAAAAACCCTTCTTTTTTTACCGGGTTGAAATCCCGGGTCTACCGGAAGTGACCCTTTCACATCACCATCAAATACCTGGGATTTTGCCGAGACCCGGGCTTTTGACAAAAATCCCGGGTATTTGGTGGTGATGTGAAAGGGGTATTAATATAAATATACAATATGTAGTTTACTAGTAGCAGCAAACTATCTACCATATTCCAGTTGTTGGAGACACAGATAAAATGTGCTGAAATGTTCTTTTAGCCTTACCTCATAATGCAGCATAAAGTTCTTATCTTTCACACCACTAAAGAAAACAAAAATGGAATGTGTGTAAAACATAATGTACACGATGTAGTTGGTATAAGTGCACTCTCTGTGTTACATCTGCATGATAAGAGTTTGTTTGGGACTCAGTGAGCACAAAAGGGACATTCATCTACAAGGTTGTTAGGCTATTATAATCAACAATACAGCGAGACAGTAGGTAAAAGCATAACTATGGGGTATCAAGTAATTAGGGTAGCCTACTTCTGTATAATAAAAGACAATATAGAACAAGGAAATCATGGACATAGTTTAGAAAAGGTTCAAGAACATTAGGAAGGATGTGTCAGCAGAGCTGGATAAAACCCAGTTAGGTTCTGTGACAACGAGAGGAAAACAAAAAGGCCCCTATAAGGTGAATGGCAAGCAAAGCTTCCACAATGTGGGCACTCATGAGAACAAATTGCTTTAAAGAAAAAAATAATAATTATTGCAGCCTGTTCACTCTACTACCGACTACGGACTTCCCTGATGATGGGATCCTTATACTGAAACAGCTGTTGGGACTTTGATGCTTCCTAATGAACTGGTTGTTTCCACTGTGCTTACTCTATGATTTAAAGGAGGCTTTCTTTTGATGATAGTTTTGGCTGCGGTATATCTCAAGTTTTTTGCTCTCAATTTACCATATATGTGCTGGCTACAGGTTAACTCACAACCTTATTTTCTTATATTACCACTTGTATCTCCACGTACTGTGGAGAAGGCACCCAGGGCCTCTACCACATTTATTGGATTTATACACAGTGCCAAATTGAATGAATGAATCTCTCTCTCTCTCTCTCAGATTACTAGTTGCATTGTATGAGACAAAAATATTAAAAGCATCCTAAAGTCTAAATATACAGCACAAGAACAAAAGATAATAGTGAAAAAGGACCCGATTGCCATTTAGGAATGAATTAGGAACGTTCCTAAATATACATACATATATCCATAAGAGTAATTAACAGATCCTAAAGAATCAAGTTAATCACACCTCCAGCTTTGGGACTGCCAAGTACAGACATTTTTTTTAGGTGCGTAGATTTAGGAATGGACTGGTTTCCTAAATGTGAATCATATGGAGTTCGTAAGGTTCTTAAAGTTGAGCAATTGTTGTTTATCAGCACAATATTACTGATAACTATTGAATACAAGTATTCAAAAGTTTTGATAAAATACTAGTGTTCTTCTTGTTTAAACATTTTTTTGACAATTGTTTTTTTTTTTTTTTACTAATGATGTTATTTTTAATTTAAAAGTATTTTGCTTTTAATATACTTTAAACACATTTTTTTAATTGATTTTAAAAAGAATATTAATATTTTGTAAACACACATGTATTATAAAATGTACGTCACTAAATATTAAAAACATTAAGGAAAGACGCATAGGCTAGCTAAGACTTAAGAATGGTAGAGGGCGTCCTTATCTTTTTCTGTGTGTATGTTAGTTCCTGCAAGGACTTCTTAACTGTGAATCATTCCCAAGTCACAAGGACACCCATACTGTACATTAGTAGCCCGTGTGCTGTTCATTTGCATTAAGAGTCTTGCCCCTGCCCCCTAGCCACGCATGTCATTAAATACCGAAGTCTGAATCATTCTTAAGCAGCCGATCTTATATGTGAATCATTCGGCCATGGTTTCCGTGCAATGTTTTGAGTTCTGGCCATGCTCAGCATATCTGTTCCTAAAAATACGCAGAGATTCTCTTCTCTCTTAGTTGTGAATCAGGCCCAAAGTCCACAAGGGTCTGACCTGGGATTGTCCAGTGACTTATCAGTGGTATCAGCAGCTGGAGAACTAATCGAGAGCCAGCTTGGCCTCACATTTCAGCATAGACAAGCATCAACATTAAAAATCTTTCACAGTGAACACCAGGAGGATGGACTGCAAACAACTAAGATGGATACCTTATACTGCATGCTACTTATATATATTTGGTACACAGAGAAAATTACAGTAAAATGGCTTTCATATGATTACACCAACGTTCAACTAACTCCTTTATTCTAGGAAAAAGCTGACGGAGCAGCTGTGCATGATCATTACAGGCCGACTTCCAACACCGCATCTGTTATAAAGAATGACATTTCTTAGCAGCAGTGTCTATGTTCTAACTATTGATGATTAACTGGGGTGGGATCTTGACACACTCTCTGGAACAGAGAGTATTGGTGACAGTACACCCGGGGTGCTTGTCAGAACCATGCTGTTACACTGACCCTCTCTTGCTTCCCAATACATTTTTCTTCATTCATCACTGTGAACGGAGTACCAATAAACTAACAACATTTAATTTTTTTATGTTAAGAAAATTTTATTGAATTTTCTGACAAAAGTGAGGTGTTGCATTAAAATAACAATAATAATTATAATGATAATATTCTTGACAATACCCCTATTGTCCATAATTAATGCTAAAGTACTTACTCAAATGTCAAAATTAAACCACTATAGATGGTTAATGATGCTCTGTTATTCCAAACTGGAATTAATAATACTGGACCAGATCCAGAATTAGGCTGGCACTGTATTCGGAGCTCCCTGCTGGAAGAAGCTTTCAGTCCAAGCGAAAGGAGGTCACTTCCAAGAGCAAACCCCAACACCAGAATTTTACTCAGAACGGGGACGCATCAGAAGTCTGGGTAGGGAGGCATGCATAGGGCACGCCTCTAGTGTACAATCTAAATACCCCCCGACACTAGCGCTCACACCCACCCCGCTTATGGAATGCAAATGAAAGTCAGGATCCGGAACTGCACTGAAATTTTGACGAATGAGCTATTACAAATAGTGTTTTCCAAACCAAGCAAACTAGAAATGACCCTTTATCAGAAACAACAGATATTATCGTGGTGCAGTAATATGAATCAGTACTCACTATCTCCTGACATACAATTCAGCCATTCTTTTTTGGACACTGTACTGTTCAAAAATAATCCCTGTGCTAAATTTCACCTTAATAGACATAAGTAGCCGTATGTATGTATGTATGTATGTACGTACGTACGTACGTACGTACGTACGTACATATATTATTGATTGAAAATTATGAATTAAAGCAAGCAATTAGACCAACAACTGTATGCTCTATACTCCCATGGCTCATATGGAGTCCACATGTGGAAAAATTACTAGGTTTACTGCAGTTGATGAAAAGCAGCTTGAAGAAGCATATGGTATAGATATCAAATATAAACCAATAACGATACGTACGTCAATCTACGTGTCTTAATGCAGAGCAGGATGTTATCGCTGCATACAATAATAGGCATTGGACTCCAAAGAGTTACTAAAGTCAGACTAACACTATCAAGAGTCCTGTGATAACCACCCACCTCCACCAAAAATGCAATACAGCCACATAATTGGCTGCTTATAATTAATTAGTATTTTAAAGTTAATTACCAATTTGTTCTCATAAGACAGAGTGCCCAATATTAATAAACTATGGCTGCCAGTCTTCTTAAAGGGGCATGTTTGTTCACATGACTTATTTTCCCCCAGTGTACCTTCCAATAAATGTCAATGGGCTGGATCCAGACTTCAGAAACAGCTTGAAATTAAGGGGCTAATTTACACTTAAGAATCTACAGCGCATGATTAGTAGGTCATTTACACGATCTACGCACCAGATCGGTATGTAGATAGCGTAGGTGCGGTCTTTAAAGACCTCACGCTGTAATTTACGTCCATAGAGGCGGCGTTATGCTGCTTTGGGGCGTTTTTAGGAAGTGGGAGGAGGGAGGTATTTAGATTAGCTGGGGAGGGCGGGAGGGAGACGGAGACATTGCACTGAGAAATAAGGTAGCCCTATGGCACTTTTAAGTGCCATAAAGTACCTAAAAACGGGGGACCAGTTGGGGGCTGGAAGAGTGAGTTAGGTGCAGATCTGTCCACACCTAGCTCACTCTTAAGTGTGAATCAGGTGCTAAGAGAGGAAAGTTGCTCCTGGGCAAAACCATGTTGATTTCAGGGGAAGTCAAGTTAATTGTATTCTTTGCATGCAGGGATATATCTTTGAATTACTTACTGCACACAGATACTGACCAGCTTTACTATCACACTGTTATTTAGACTTATAGATAGGAAACATCACCTCTCAGCTCTAATACTGTTTGCAACAGATGAAATATGACTCCCCTGCAATGAACATGGTTTAGCCCAGGAGTAACTTTCCTCTCAATTTCAAGCTCCTTCTTAAGTCTGGATCCAGCCCTATGTCTTTATATAACCTATAAATAAGTAGGTTATAGGGGATTGCCAGGAGGCTTGGAGTACTTAAGGCACTTGTAGGTTTCTATAATACATTTTAGTTACAAGGTCTTAAGCACAGTAATGCTCAAGGGTGGTCTTTGTCATTTATAAAGCATATTTCAGTGTCTGTCTTAATGAACATACAGCTGTTCTTACCATTTTTTTAGGTTTGGGTGCTTTGAGAAAAACCTATACAGCTTAACTGCTTATGAAGACATGTGCCGGACATACTAGGAGCAATGAGCAATGTGTTTTGTATATTCTGTAAAAGGAAACATGAATCACCCATATCTTGTATAGACTGAAAGCAACCACCCACTCCATTTGCAGAAATTACAAAACAGTCTCACACTCGTCACATTAAAAGCTAAAAGCAAGGAAGTTTAAATGTCAAATGCGTGACTCGTTCATAGCGATCCGTCACCATCTCTGTACCAGCATCACTTTCTCTCAACACATCTCCTCCAAGAAATATATGCAGATAAAGCACAAAAGAATGCGCTTTATATGCAAAATATTCTCACTCATACTGTGCCTTGCAGAGTATGTCTTGTGCGCTCTAGTTAAGTCAGAGGGTAGTTCCGAATTTCTTTATCTGATCCTGATAATACGGTATATTACTTTTATTGTGTCAGCAAGCCAGATTATCTTTAAGTGTAGCCAGCTTTACGCATATGAGAATCATACATTTATAATTATGCAAGGGACATTTGAAGAAATGTGTGTGTGTATATGTACATATATATTATATAATAGGGCAATTTAGTTTATATCACACGTACATGTTGAGTACTACCTATAGTTTCTGAAAGTACTGTAGTCCATACATGTTTACAGTCTATACATGTACACCTCACATAGGTTCTGATTCAGAAACGCGTGCGGTAGGGGACTTACGCATATCAATTGCGTAAATCCCCTTGACAGGTAACATCTGCGCATGCACACGCCAGATGTTATCTGTCGGAAGTCCTTGAGTTCCATGCATGTGGACTTCTGTAGAAGGAGCCTGTCCATCATAGCTGCATGCCTAAATCCCAGCACACAGGCAAGATTAGGGGGTGGAGATCTGCACGGATCAGCATTTAAGGTAGGGTTCTGAACACTTAAATGTCCAGAACTCCGTAAGGAGGAGAATAGTGATGGGGTGTGCACCCCCCTCCTCTATGCCTACTATCAGATTTATGTGCATGCGTAAGTCAGGCCATAATGTATAATATACACAAAATTATTTTGATCTTATAATGATGGCTAATTCCACAGAATTAAAAAAATTATAGGTTAAAAATGTACATATCTGTTATTATCAGTGGTTTGGAACAGGAAATGCTCTTTTTGCTCTTCTACAGAGGGCTTCTCCCACCAAAGGGTCCTAAGCCTTAACCGTTTGGGCATACTACTCAGATAAATGAGGGTTAATCAGAAAGGTTCTACTCAGAGGCATTCACAGCCGCAAGCGATCTGATGAATCAAGAGCGTGTACAGTAAGTGGAATTTCTTTTTCTAAATCATACTACATGGAAACACTTTGTTTATGATGACGTTAACCAATAAAAAAACGAGTCTTGAAAAACTGAACTCATGAAATCATTAACGAGTTGCATCTCTGCTTTAGTTTGGTAAAGATTTGCTATCACAACAAGGGAGGCTTAGAAACAGTGCTCTTCAAACCTACCTCAATGCTGTTGTAATGTGATCAGCTTTCAAACTTGATTCAATGGAGTCAAAAGTAACCGTGCAAAGAACCTAAAAGAACGTGAAAACAGAGCATTTCAGTTAGGATTAGCAACAACTGACTAACACACACACACACACACACACACACACACACACACACACACGGGATATTAAGCGGTTATCATCTTCTATAGATATGTTATGGTACAAATGGGAAAGAATAAAGCACCGTAACACATTACCTGCGTTTGGCCTCTTTGGAATAAAGCAGAACCATGAAGAGGCTTTAATAGATCAACTTCACAACTGATATTGCGGAGAGATGTTAAGTCTCTGCCATCGCACCTGCAATAACAATAATACGTTTTTTTTTTTGTTTGTTTTTTTTCGGTTCAAGGAAAAACATGCCATATTCTTCACTGGGCTGGATCCAGACTTAAGTAAGTTCTTGAAATTAGTTAGTCCTGGGCTAAACCATGTTGCTTGCAGTAAAGTCATATTTCATCTGTTGTAAACAGTATTGGAGTGGAGAGGTGATGTTTCCTATCCCAAGTTTAAATAACAGTGTGATAGTAAAGCTGGTCAGTATCTGTGTGCAGTAAGCAATTCAAATATATATCCCTGCATGCAAAGAACACAATTACCTTGACTCCCCCTGCAATCAACATGGTTTAGCCCAGGAGTAACTAATTTCAAGCACTTACTTAAGTCTGGATCCAGCCCATTGGGAGTAAAGGGACAAAGAAGACACATTACCTTCTATGCTCATTTAAAACGATATTTCTAAATATTTCTTTAGCGACAGCACTGAAAGACTCCATGATTTCAAACTGATCAGCAGTTGGGAATCTCTCTAGAAGAAAACAGAAGGCAGAGTTGCACGGTGCGATCGGCTAGATGTAAGGTTAGAAACAAAAAAAAACACAGGTGCCAAGATGTTTGGTCTTGATTATCAGCTTTAACTTTACAAACAATGCAGGAAGGGTCCTATGCCCCAATGGCAAAACATTTTGCCCGAAACTAGTGCATAAACGGCTTTGCCAAAAGCAATCATTAACGTCAATTCTCCCACTGGTTTAATTGAAAAGCTATAAATATCCATTCTTTTCTATTATTTCTATATTTTCATACCTCTGCTTCTAAATTTCCACTTCGACCACTGAACACAGAATATATACTACATACATATATCTGATATAAAAATATATAATATATAAATACTCTATAAAATTACATCTTGTAATAAGATCTCTACATATAACCTAACCTTTAAAATCCAATTAAAGGGATATAACGTTATAATAATCTTAGCGTATTCATATATCTGTTTGCACTATGATTGCCTTACTTCTACATAAAATAAGTGTCAATGGGCCTGATCCAGACCTACGCTCATGTGTATAGCGTATTTACGCCAGCGTACCTATGATGCACTCCCCTTGTTCGTACTTACTGTTGCTGTCTTGCATCAACGAAACCCTACCCTAACTTTTCTGATCGTAACCGCGGGTGGCCGTAAGCTCCTTGCGTAGTTACGACGCTTAGCACGCCCGTACTGTACGATTTAAATGCCTCACCCCGCCCTCGGTGCGTATTTACGAAAATCGTATGCCAGACACGCCCCCTCGACCGTAGCTATGAAGGTGGTACGCTCAAGGCATATACGCTCAGATTTTCTGAGCATAAAATCTGCCCGCGCATGCGCAGCAAGTACAAATGGCCGTTTTTACCCTTACGACCATCGTAAAAATGCAAACAAGCGTAGGTCTAAATCAGGCCCAATATGTCTAAAGATGTGGGTCAATAATTAGTTTGTTTAACTACCTTAACAAAAGAGCCTTTTAATTCAGGTATTTTGTATTATTAACCATTGCTTATATGCACTGGTTCCTTTTTTTTTTGCTAGTCATAAAGTAACACCAACATGAGAATCCCCCAGGAGCTAGAATACTTTATGTCAAGTGGGATTTTGGGTTGGAACATTTAAGTTTGCAATATAAAAATAACATTGAATGATAAATAATACCTCTTAACAATTCCTCTGTATGGAGCCTAACCTTGTTTAAAGCTTCATCTCTGGAGATCTAGAAACAGAAATATATTGTACATGAGTAACATTACACAAGAATCATTTTTGGAGATCAGTATAATTTTGCAGAGTGGGGGACTGACTGAAGAGGATTTTTTACTCTGTGCTATCTATTCAATGTCCACTGTACTTCAGTATTTCATACATACTATACTTGGAAGACACACAAATCACAATGTCCTATAGCAGAGTATAAAAGGTAGCAACCTGCTTTCCTAACATATAATTTCCAGTTTTACCACAAACTCTGACCTGGAGACAGAGATAGGTGACCATGCACTGTATATTTACCGAAGGGACTATTTTTCTCCTTTCACATAATCGTTCTGTTAGCAGAGCAGAA
>WWET01001876.1:226248-236993 GCA_011038615.1 Limnodynastes dumerilii | reverse complement strand
GAGGATCACACAGATGCAGATCAAAGCAACAGGCACCCCGCTGACGTGTTTCAAACCAATTGAGGTTCTTTATCAAGGCAAATGAAGAACCTCAATTGGTTTGAAACGCATCGGCGGGGGGCCTGTTGCTTTGATCTGCATCTGTGTGATCCTCCGTGTGAGCCTCCAAGCACCGTCTCTCTGTTATTTACACCCGGGTCTTACCATCATTCAGAGTGTACGGTGCTGCACACTGGTGGGTTTCCAGTGCAGTTTTTTTATATTGCTACTTCGTTTTTATTGTCATCTACCTTTCTAATAAACTTTGTTTTTTTTCACCTTTGGAGCGTCTGCCTGCACTTTCTGCACGAGTGAGTCAGAGCCCAGCGGGGAGCGGGGATTCCCCTTCCGACGCTACCAAAGGATTTGTTTATTTGCTCCCTTGACAACCATCAACGCTGATCATCTGCACGCGGCAGAGACCTTACCTTACAGCGGATTCCAGCCTACTAAGAACTTCTACACTGATATACAAGGATCCTGACACCAAAAACTGTGAGTGACTGATTTCTTTATTGGAAGAAAGACTGATCTTTTATTGGAAATAAGGATAAAACCGCAGCACTCCAGCGCTTAAGACTCTGCATGTCCACACACTAATATATCTTTTTCTCAGACTGCAAGTGTTACATTCTAACTACAAATAGCTAAAGGATACATTTTATCAGGATCTTTTAAACATTGCACTGTATCTAATAGTGCAGCTGAATTGAACTTTTACTTACAGTGGCACTTAAGCCTTTAAGACTTCATTTATATATTAATCATTTTATTCCACTGTTCACTTTGCACCTTTTTGTTTTTTACTGTATGAATTATATTTATTTATCTTTTTTGGTTTAAATAATTTCTAGTCCTCATACCATTCTCCCAACACAGTTCCCATTTATTTTACGTTCCACCTAATTCACCTCATTTATTGTTAAATTGCTTTTCCCCTTATAGATTTATTTTAGTATCCCTACCCCCTTTGCTCTCACCCCCGTATAGTCAACCACCCCCCTTGTATTTTCTATTTATTAGAGTCCTTTTAATCTGTAATTATTGTATTTTATTTGGTCCCTTCAGAGTTCACTTCACTGACACTTTCACTTTTATATGTATTGAATATTTAGCTAAGTATTTTTTGTTTTTAACTGGTATTATTTAGAGCAGATTTCATTATTTCATTATTTTGTCTAGCGTTCACACGCCACTTCTTTTGTTTTCCAATTGTACTTTCTGTGGGGAACCGGTGGTATCCCCAGGCGAGTTTTGAGCTGCTTATCTAGCCCCATTGTATAGTATAGAGCGCCCTTGTCCTCCACTACTATAGTAAAAATAAAGCAATTATTGTAAACCGCTGCAATGAGAAGTACTTAAAATAGCATAAATATAGACAATACTGGTACTATCAATAGATAATCACAATTTATTTATAAAACTGTTGCGAAATCAATCAAAAAGAAAGAGATAAAAAAGGAGTACATAGGCAAGAGATTAATACATCAAAATAACCAAGGGTCTGCAGATCAATAATATTATAAGTAGCTTAGAGGGATTGAATGTGGAAGAAGATTTATATGAATGCATAGTTGTCCCACATGGGAAATGAATGGTAGAGAGTTTTGTTTGATTCCTTTAAAACCACTGTAAATATTCACTTATAGTGATCTTGGTGCAAAACCTTTAAAGTTCCAAAATATCCGCTGTATAAGCTTTCGATATAATGGCCCCTCTGATATACAAATAACAATAGTATTCTCCAAAATATGGACTTGAAAGTGAGGAATTAAAAGAGCTTCTCTTACCTACTTGGCTTTGGTTCTTTCCAGTGACAACTAAGTTTAATGAACTCGTTGACATTTCTTTTCTTGTGGGATTAACAATAAATTCTCCATCAACAAGACCGATTCTAACAGCAGCTGAAGGAAGAGAAAAAAGGTGACCCTGAATGCCTGCCAGGCGCCTGAACTCTAAACCACAGACTTAATGAGCAATCACTACTAGAAATCTTGGTAATAACTTAAATACATAAAATCCAAGAATGATATATCTATGTGCAATACAGAGCTTTACATATGTAGATATGAAGCTGGCACTAGGTCCACCTGCTGCACATCACTGGATTTGTTTTTCTGTCCACTCAGACAAGAACTGAAGCTATAGTAGACCACCAGCTTCTCCCCGGTGCCCACTGTGTCTAATAGGCTAACTCTAGCACATAATTTTATGAAGACTGAAGAAAGGGGAAAAGGGACAGGGACATCAGACTATACAGAGCATGCTGACAGAGTCACTTATGCTTTGTCACAACCTATTTTCTTTCCTGTGACGTGAAAGTGAAGAGAACGCCCAGTGATAATGCAGTATTCATAGGCTATACCTCCTAATCCACATTTCAAATGGTAGGATGGGGGGCATATAAGGAGGTGCACTCATCAGCCGAGCAGCTTAATGTCATTATGAGTTACCATATAGATCAAGGGAAACCCCTGCACTAAATTGAATGGCAACTGCCAGGTAGAACCCGTAGAGCAGGTATATGTATCCTGAGGCATACAAAGGCAGGTCAGGTATTTTCACAACATGCAGTCTGCTTATTTCTGCTGTATAAAGAGGAATAGGTTTGTTTGTAACTTATGTAATTAACAGGCTTCCTTTTAAAGCAGGCCCTGATGTACATTAAAATACAACTAACAAATGGGAAGGGGTAATAAGGTGCAGAAAAACCCATCAATGCACCACCCATGGTGAAGGTCTACTCCTAGATATCAGGCTACAGAATAATAGTGCTTGGGAAAAACAATACATTCTAAAACATAGTTCTTAGAACATTGATCTCTCATTCAAATGAATAATTATTCTAATGGTCAGAGCTGTAATGATTTTGACTTACCCACTGGTCCATTCCAAGGTATGTCAGACAGTGCCAGAGCAGCAGACGCTAAAGCGAGAAAAACAGACAAGCTAGTGGTAAAAACAAGAGCATATTCAGTAGGCATTGTATAACTAATGTACATTTATTAAAGGAGCATTAATACTATGATTGTAACCAATAACTATGCAAGACTGCAACATGGCCACAGGTATCAAATGATAAATGCTCTGGAGTTGGCTGCAGACACAAACGTGTGCCTAAAGAAAGTGTATATCCTATTTCAGTGCAAACACTGGTGGAAATAAGGGCTTACACTGTGCAGAGAACAAATACAAAACAGTCCCTTTCTCCTTGTTTATTTAGTGGTCGATCAAAGACAATGGATTGATGAATGACAAGTGAACAATTCAGTACAGTAAGAAATACATTATACCTCCATTTATGGCCAACACATCAGGTTCATTGATGCCATCCACTGCTAGTAAATTACATAGGATCTAATAATTAAGGGAAGAAAATATAAAATTGCATTTAGAATACTTAAAACACACATCCTCAGATAAACAATGTTACCACTGGATGTAGCAGTTACATAAAAAAGAAAAACTCACTTGTGTGTCATAAAAATAACCAGAGGGAAATAAAGGCCGCAAAGAACGATCTGTAAAGAAAAAGGTTTTGAGTTAATAAGTTTGCACATTTGTTAAGTGTTCAATGTATATATTTATATTTAATTATATCTCCACAGTAAAAATATTTTATGTCACATTCTATAAGAGACAGGTTAAATACACAAGAACTCCATAGGGTACACAATCAGGTAAGAGATCTATTATACTGTATGCTTAAAGGGCCTGGAACAACAACATTCTGGGAATGACATCTAAAAATAGCATCAACACGAGTAACATTCTGTTTGTACTCCAACCACTCCTAAGAGCTTTTTTATTCCCATTACTGAAACCTGGAGCTCTAGGTTATTAATCTAGTAACAACTGGACCAGATCCAGACTTCTGCAAAAGGGTCGTTTTCAGATAGCGGAAAACAACCGCATTTTGTGAGTGCACATGCGCTCTTTATGCTATTCCATTACGGAAATGGATCTGCAAAATGTTTCTGCCGGTGTGGCGTTTAGCGTGCTGCAAATTCGAGAGGTATGAGGTATAGTAATTGTACAGTGAGAACTGGGATTAGACCTTACGTGCGATCCTAACGTCGCCATTTTAAGTGAAGACACTGCAGAAATGTTAAGGTAGGCGTCAGCTCTCGTAACTGTATGCATGTGAGGGGAGTGTTCTTTCTACCCCTCCCCCCCCCCGCTGTGCTGATATCAGAACTTTGCTACCGCTGTGGTCGGACCTCTAAGTGCAGTGATAGCAGAGATCTAAACTGCTACAACCCTGGGTAAAGTATGATTTACAATTAGGACAATTTATATGCCTTAGTTTTAGGGTACCTATGACTCGGCTGGTAAGAATTTCATGGGGAGTGGATCCCAGTTCTCTTCTTAGATGATTTGTGGGTATTCTTCCTGCAGCAGCAGCCTTTTGTCTATAATCTACCTAGAAAAACAGATTAACAATTGACAATGACAGCTAATTATGTACTATAATAATTAAAAGCAGTATTATAGAATGAAAAAAGCTGGTTCCAAACAGTGTATAATAGAGGTAGACCAACCTGGACTTATGGGGTCTGTTTAAACATTTCTGGGGGATTGGTTTCAAATCTCATAAAGTTGTGACAAAAAAAGCATCTGCTACAATGGCAGGGAGTTCACAACCACTAATCGCATCCTCCCCTAAGTGCCCAACCTCACAAAATACAGTAAACTCTTTATTTCAGGGAACGCACATTTTCCGTTCAAGTCTTCTGGAATACCATAATAAATATTTTACACTTCTAATAACCCAAGATGGACAAATTAATGTTGACAATAGATGTTACTTTCAGAACCTGGACTTCGTTTTGCTACAAAGGATAGATTATGCATGAGGACTTACCACTAAAGGCATGAACTGAGACGGAGAGGGCTTTGTTTTACTCACAGCAGTCACCATTACGGAAGTATCACCTAACTTTATTAAAACATAAAGGTCAGCCTGTTAAACAACTATTTAAATGGATATGTATTAAACATAATTGAAATTATTTAATGTTTACATAGATTTCATAGTAGTAAATACATTTATAACTATATATATTACACACATTCCTTAAAAAAAAAATATTTTTTTTTTTTAGAAAATAAAGCAAAAAGTACATTTTATAAAAACAACTGTGCATCCACTGTAGGATGCAACAAACACAAAACGTCAAAAGTAGTTTTTTATGCTTTTAGTATTGTACATTTTACCTCAAAGAACCTAGAAAAAGGTTAAATACACTTTTTCTCTTACCTTCACTACAGCACACCCATCTGCAAATCGTGCAAGTTTACCAGAGGAAATTTCCAACTTTCTGTTAAGAGAAGTTCAAAGGTTTATATTAACTCACGAAGTCCAGAACATACTGAAAACTATGACATGCATCTGAAATGCCGCGATCATTCCATTTCCACAATTTTCCTTTAAACACACGGAGCCTGATCCAAACTTAGCATTCAAAATTCTGCACTCAGGAGTACTCCAGAGCAGAGAACTCCCCTTGTGCTCCTGAGTGCAGAATGCATTTCGTGGCCAGGACCCTACTGTATCACCGTGTTTGCGGAATACTGAATTGTACATAAAGGCTTAGCCAAGCACTGACTGTACAATTTAGCTGCCGATGCCGACCCACCATGTGTATCTTATACGCATGGTGAATTGTACAGCACTTCTTTGTGGAGATTGAATTTGACATCTGCGTTCCACCGCAGAAATACAGGTACTGCGAATGAAGCTATTAAGAGACAACTTTTGAACATAGCAGACGCAAGTCAGTGGTGATTCTAAATTCTGGATTCGACCCATCCATTCCAAGCAAATATTTATATCTATATAAACACACACAGAGGCTTAAAACAAAAATCATGTCACATTCCATTTAATCTGTCCACTGACAAGTGATTATTTCAGTGGTAACCCAAGACATCATGCAAGACTCTAAATCATTAAGAGGAGACTTGGTTAAGTATAACCAGCCAGTGGAAGCTATGCTAAAACACACGTTTTATAGTGTACAGCAGGGCCCCCTTCTCGATTTATAAAAGAAGCCTTAGAGGGCATCAAAGAGCAGGCACCTTTATAACACTACAACACATGATCTAAAAGATGTCTATCTTTTAAAGCGTAGTTGAAGCTGAATTCACATTTGCAAACATTAAGAAAGCCAAAGGACAGTACACTATGTCCAAGACACTGAGACCCATGGGCTTAAATTATGCGTGTGGGAATAACAGCTGTCAGAATAGCAGTGCAGACATGTCATTAACAGTGACTGCAGGGTGAGGAGCTCTGCTCCTATAGCACACACGTGTCCCCAGTCCCCATGAATTACCTGCCGCTCAGCTCCACACACACGGAGCCGCTGGCTGCTCTACAGCTGCCCTGCACTGGGGTAAGTGGCAAGGGCGGGGGAAAGCGCCTCAGCCGACAGCGAGCAGAACCCCACGTTCTATAAAACAACCCGCTCATCATTTCAGACCGACTTCTCAAGGAGGCGGCCATGACAGCTGTCTCCCACTCTCCGAATAACGTAGCTGCTGATTGGCTTCTGTAACTGAATTCGTCACTACGTTCGCTGCACGAAAAGCCGGTTTCAGTTTCCTATGCTGTGGGAGGGGCCTGTAAAGGTCATATAGCGCTGTGCATGCTGTCATGGTGACGCTGCGCTTTTACAGCGCTAGGGGGCGCAGTAAGCGATTCATAAATGAACAGACCAGTGCTACAGTCACCTTCCTTCTCCTGATGTAATATAGGATTTGTACATTTACGTGATTAAAATGTCAGACACCAAATTAATCTTTTAAATGTGCAGAAAGATATCTATCTATCTATCTATCTATCTATCTATCTATCTATCTATCTATCTATCTATCCAGATTATTTACACATGCATGACATTATATTGGAGGAGCTGCTCCTGGCTCAGAAAAGCTACAGATAAGCTTAAGACAATAAATGCTTGTTTTTTTTTATATATGTGGTATGCCATTTTTAACTTCTTAGTAAAGTTTGCATAAGATATTAGACTATGGTCTGTGTAGTCTATATTTTTATCTTATAAGAGCTGTTGAGGACTTTTTGGAAGCTGTGTGTTAAAAGCCAATTTTAAAGAGAAGCTCTGGCATGAGACATATATTAAGTTAAAAAGAGAAAAAAAGAGCCATACATAGGAGGTGCACAAATGTCCAACAATATTTCCATTTAAAAGGTATATCTTTATTGCAACAAATACAGCGAAAATATATTGGTTTAAAAAGTAGCTACATATTGTACAAAGTTACATTAGTACAAAGTTGCAAGTTAGCCTCCTTCTGTCATCAGTGTCAATCACATATTTCTATTCTAATAGGCTAATGTCTAGTACACAAATTTCACTGTCCACCTGTAAATAACTCCCATAAGTATATTGCACTTAGAAACTGGAATATATCCTAATGTATTTCATTGGCTCGTTTGTGCAAAAGCAAACATGCACTAATTATATGTTAGTACCAATCTCCATACATTCAAACATATATAGCGCACAGCTTACTGAAAATGTCTAACGTTGAGTATGATTAGTCCCATAAAGAACCGCTCACCCATACCCTACGTGCTTGTCAGAGAAACCTCAAATATGCAAACACATGCGACTACAGACCACACGCCGTCCCTATTTCTAAAAAAATAAATCCAAACTTGAAAAAGAAAACATAAACCGCCGAACGGCGCACTTCACTCCAAAGAGCCACTGATATTACCCTCGTGGTCATATGCGGCAGAGTTTAAGCATCGGAACACCGGAGCTGGGGAGCAGACTGTCACAACACGAGCTGGGAACGTTTCGCTGTAACGCTTTATCAAAGGCTTGATTTCGCTGTAACGCTTTATCAAAGGCTTGATTCAAGTCTTTGATAAAGCGTTACAGCGAAACGCGCATCAGGTCTCCAGAGATGCGGTCCGCCTCCTCTCTCCACCCTGCATCTGGCTCCCAGCTCGTGTTGTGACAGTCTGCTCCCCAGCTCCGGTGTTTCCAATGCTTAAACGCTGCCGCATATGACCACGAGGGTAATATCAGTGGCTCTGCGGAGTGAGGGCCGCCGTGTTTTCTTTTTCAAGTTTGGATTTATTTTTTAGAAATAGGGACGGCGTGTGGTCTGTAGTCGAATGTGTTTGCATATTTGAGGTTTCTCTGACAAGCACGTGGGGTATTAGATTGCAACGCAATTGCTCTGAACTGGGAACGTTTGATGAGTTGGCTGCAGAATATAAACACAGATTTCTGGAAAGACACTATCCTGAGGATCTAGTAAAGTCCAGCTACCAGAGGGCGAGGGCAACTGCTAGAGAGACCTTGCTGGTCTACAAAAATAAAAATAAAACAAGACCAATGAATAAAGGTCCCCAGGTGGAGGATAGAGACACCCAAGTGGAAAAACCTGAAAATGACAAAATAGTCTGTCCCTTTGTTACCAACTATATAAAAAAATATCCTCACAAAACATTGGAATTTGCTTAGTTTGGACCCCGGATTCCGGAGAGACCTAATATTTATTTCAGGAAGGCTAAGAGCCTGAAATCTCTTTTAGCCCCCAGTATGCTACCAATGGAGGAAACCTCAAAGAAATCGGGTTTTTTCACAACAACAGGATTCTACGGTTGTGGTGCTTTGCAAAGTGTGTAAGCTTTGTCACCCAGAACACAAAACCTTTTCAGGGTCAGACAAGGAACGTGCTTACAATATCAAAACTTATTTGAATTGTTTAAGCACACACGTAATTTACCTTTTGGAATGTGGGTGTGGCTTGGGATACATGGGCAAAACTAAAAGGTGTTTTAAAATACGAGCATTAGAACATATACGTAACATAACCAATAAAATACTGAACCACAGTGTTCCTCGCCACTTTGCAAAAGCCCACAATTCCAAATCGGATACACTGAAAGTGAAGGCAATTGAGTTTATCCCTAAAAACCTGAGAGGGGACGATAGGTTAAAGACACTCTCACAAAGGAAATCCTTTTGGATTGTTACCTTGGATACCCTGGCCCCAAAAGGTCTCAATGAGGGTTTTGATTTAACTCCCTTACTGGCCCACCAGTAATCAAATCCTGTGTACATTGAATTAAGATCATCTGCCTGTCATAAGTTTATCCCATAGTGATTCATTTCTCCATTCTTTCAAATCCAAAACTTAATTTTTAAAAGTTTAAAAAATATATTTTTTATATATACAAAAAACTATTTACCTTTATGTCAATTGTCTTAGGAGGTTCTTCTTATTGAACATAATTTCAATCCACTATTCTCTCCCTTTAACCGCAGGGACTATAGTAATTTCTATCAATTCTTATCACAAAATGTTTTATACATTTTTATTCATCTTGATTAATGTTTATTAATTGTGTAGATAGAATATGTAAATTAACTGTCTAATTAAGATATGAGGAGAGTGTATTGTTAATCTTTTAACTCTCGACTCACCCAATTATCCACCCTTAGGTTGTTTAAACGGACACCATATAGTGTGAGGCTAGGGATGTTGGTCAATTTGTATATGATTCTAAGTCGCATTGGGATATGTTAAATGTAGAAGCCCTGGTATGGGTCCTAGGGATGTTGGTCAATTTGTATATGATTCTAAGTCGCATTGGGATATGTCAAATGTAGAAGCCCTGGTATGGGTCTCCTAGGACTTCTCTAACGATATATATATATAACAAACATGGCCGGGCACTCTAGCCATTACACAGTTACTAATCATGAACTTCTATCTTTAAAATAAAAATCAGAGGATTAGTTACAAATATCTGCAGATACGTTTGCCACTTACAAGGCTTCTCTGTTGAACAGTCCTAACTCTAATCTTAACCCCAACTTTGGGTCACATATCCAATATCTTTCTAAACCAACAGCATACCTCACATGGAGATTCCCAGGTCTCCAAAACTGCTACTTTGAGACCGCACCCCCTCTCAGCTGCAATCTCAGAGAGACTTTAAACCACATATCCAAAATGGAGGCAGCTACAAAATCAGTTTATAAAGTAATATAAATGACCGGTGCACAAGGCAAGGGAAATTTGTACAAAAAACAAGACATGGCCTGGCACTCTAGCCATTACTCAGTTACTAATCATGAACTTCTATCTTTAGAATAAAAATCAGAGAATTAGTTACAAATATCTGCAGATACGTGATAAGCTGTTCGCCACTTACAAGGCTTCTCTGCTGAACAATCCTAACTCTAATCTTAACTCTAAATAGAGTCCCAACTTTGGGTCACATATCCAATATCTTTCTAAACCAAGAGCATACCTCACATGGAGATTCCCAGGTCACACTTAGCGGCTATACTTACCCCGTCAGAGGTCATCTGGCGGCGGCTCCGGTCCGTTCTGGCTTGCGGCGGGTGGCTCCGGTGGTCCCCCGGCGTCCTCGCAACTGCTGGGCGCCGCCATCTTCCTTCCCTGCATGTGACTGTCCTCAGCCAATCCGGTAGCAGGCCAGGGGAGCTTGTGATGCCATGGGCCAGGCACTGATCATTCAGTGCCAGAACTTCGTGTCACTAGGAGCCTGGATCCTGAGTCTCTATCTTGCCTGAGTCTCTATCCTGCCTGAAGCCTCAGTCTCTGCCTGAAGCCTAAGTCTCTGCCTGAAGCCTCAGTCTCTGCCTGAGTCTCTGCATCTACCTGAGTCTCTGCATCTGCCTCAGTCTCGG
>WWET01001876.1:205266-224762 GCA_011038615.1 Limnodynastes dumerilii | reverse complement strand
CATATATACATATATACATACATCCAAGATAGAGGTTGCTTCAAATCAGTTTATAAAGTAATTTATATTGCAGGTGCACAAGGGGAATTTGCACAAAAAACAAACATGGCCTGGCACTCTAGCCATTACTCAGTTACAAATCATGATCTTCTATTGTTAAAATAAAAGTCAGATTATTAGTTACAAATATCTGCAGATATGTGGTATAAGCCACCCGCCATTTACAAGGCTTCTCTGTTGGGTGGTCCTAACTGTAAACTTTAGAGTCCCAATTGTGGGTCACATAATATCTTTCTAAACTAAGAGCTCACCTGTAATGGAGATTCCCAAGTCTCCAAAACAGCCACTCTGAGACCACACCCCCTCTCAGCTGCAATCCCAGACACGCTTTAAAACACACATCCAAGAAAGAGGTTGCATCAAATCAGTTTATAAAGTAATATACACAGCAGGTGCACAAGGCAAGGGGAATTTGCACAAAAAACAAACATGGCCGGGCACTCTAGCCATTACTCAGTTACTAATGATCTCCTATCTTTAAAATAAAAGTCAGAGAATTAGTTACAGATATCTGCAGATATGCAATATAAGCCACCGGCCACTTACAAGGCTTCTCTGTTAGTTAATCTTGAGGCTTTATAATTCTTCTAACCATGTCTTTTACTTAAATTTCAAATGTTCTGTTATTTTAACTATTTTTAACTTCAGGACGCTGGGTGTCTCTGACGGTGTACATGCTGTTCTCTTTCTAGGAGATTTCATTTATTTATACGCTATTAATCGGTTTTTAACTGGTACGTTTTATTTGTTGACCCAATGGGGCTGAATAAATTCTGTTAATGCACTATGGAGCGCCCCCTGTTCTTTCTATTGTTTTAGATTTCTCTACCTGGGAGTGAGGACCAGGATTTAACTTTGGGGAAGCTGCGGTTCTTGAAGAAAGGATCTAGTGCTTTGAGTTTATTGCTCACTTTGTGACTGTTGTTTTGGATACCATACCTTCTTTGGAGTGTATATTTAGTAAGGACTTTCAGCAACGCGCTGACAACCACTTGTTCTGACAACCACTTGTAATTGAAGATCAGGGAGATTGTGATAGCACCATCAAGGGGCTGCACCAAAGGGGTGTGTCCTGTAACAGCAAAGAGGCTTGTCTGGCACCACCAGGAAACCTGTTTCCCAATAAAAACGGCAGCATCAGTATTTGATTATGTATTTTAACCAGTGCTCGAAGTGGGCCAGTATATGGCGGTATGGCATACCGCCACTTCTGTGAGCCGGCTATGAGTAAGAATACAGCTGCGCATAGAATCTGAAGAAGTGGTGGTATGCCATACCGCCGTATGGCATGCCTAATCACTTCTCACTGCCGCCGGGTGCTTTGCTTTTGCTTTGCAGCCGCAGCTCTGATCAGAGGACGCAAGTGTGACCTAGACTACAGAGCACGCGCTGCGGAGAGAGCCGGAAGACACACAGGAAAGGTAAGTTTATTAGCAGTCTCTTAGATAGTAGATGGGGAATGGGGATTTGAAATGTGGGAGTGGAAAGCTGGACATGAAAGGGGCAATAAGATTGGACACATAGAGGAGCAATAATTCTGGCTGCCGACAGAAGGAGGGACAATAAGGCTGGGTGGATACAAAAAAAGTGGGGGGGGCAATAAGACTGGGTAACTTGAAGGAGGGGACAATAAGGCTGGCTGGACACTCATAAAGAGGGAGCTATAAGACTGGCTGGGCACAAAGAGGGGACTATAAGACTGTGTAAACTGAAGGAGGGGGCCATAAGGCTGACTGCACACAAATAAAGCGAGGGGGGGGGGAGGGGAATAAGGCTATCTGGACACAGGAGGGACAATAAGGCTTGGTGGTCACTCGTAAAGAGGGGCTTTAAGACTGGCTGAACATAGAGAGGAGGCAATAAGACTGTTTGGACAAACCAGAAGGGGACAATAATGCTGACTGGACACAAATAAAGAGGGGGCAATAAGGCTGGCTGGGTACAAAAAAGGAGGGCAATAAGGCTGACTGCACATAGAAGGAAGTTGCAATAAGGCTGGTTGGAAACACAGAAGGAAGTTGCAATAAGGCTGGGCACACAAAAGGAGGGGTAATAAGGTTGGATGGACAACCAGAAGGAGGGGACAATAAGGCTGACTGGACACAGATAAAGAGGGAGGCAATATGGCTGACTGGACACAGGAGTAGGGGCAATAAGGCTGGCTGGACAAAGAAGGAGGGGCAATAATGCTGGTTGGACAAACAGTAGGAAGGAACAATAAGGCTAACTGAACACAAGTAAAGGGGAACAATAAGGCTGGCTGGACACAGAAGGAGGGGCTATAAGGCTGGGTGGACACTCATAAAGAGGTGGTTATAAGACTGGCTGGACAAAGAGGGGGCAATAAGAATGGCTGGACACACAAAAGGAGGGGCAATAATGCCGCTTGAACAAACAGAAGTAGGGGACAATAAGGCTGACTGGACACAAGTAAAGATGGGGAAATAAGGCTGGCTGGACACAGAAGGAGGGGCAATAAGGATTGGTGGACACTCATAAAGAGGGAGTTATAAGACTGGCTGACCACAAAGAATGAAGGGACAAAAAGGCTTGTTGGACACACAAAAGGAAGGTGCAATAAGGCTGGCTGGGCACACAAAAGGAGGGGCACTAAGGTTGGTTATATTCGTCCGTCCCTAGAAACGGCCCTGTGGGGGAGCTATCATTGTTTTTCTCTAGCGGTAAAATCATGTAATTAAACATGAAACGTTAAGTGTAGAAATCATGACGTGTACACAATGGGCCGGATCCAGAACTACGTCCGTCTTCCATAGACGGACAAAGTTCAATAAACAGTAGCTACTGCGCAAGCGTAGTAGCTATTGTACGTAATCTGCGTATCATTTCTAAAAGACTGCATATACGTAATCTACGTATCGAAACGATCCGCAGATTATGTACAATAGCTACTATGCATGCTGATTTGAACTATGTCTTAATTTAGCACATAAATGGACACATTTACTAAAAAAAGATGCATGGAAAACCATCGACTATATTTGTGCTGCAGATGCTGCATTCAGCCAGCAGCAAAATGCTTTCCAGAACGTGTCATTTATAATGTAACAATAAGGATGTAGTGATAAATAACCTGCGCTAATATTATATATTGTAGTAATTTGCTTGCAATATACATTTAGCAGATTTTGGACGTATCCAGACCCAAATGCAAAACCTAACACTTCCCGTGTGCCACTCATCTGCATGCATATCTGCAATGCATAGGGGCAGGTAACTGCAGCTCTGGATCCCTAGGCAAGTATGGCTGGACAACTGCATAATACCAGATATTTTCCCTTTACCCAGTTGTCCAAACACAAGTGCAGGGTAGTTCACTGTACTAAAAGTACAGCCAAAAAGAAAATTAGTTTGGTAAGATAAATGCTACCAAAATGGTTAGAAATTGTTTGTGAAGTGTCATCCTTCTGCAGCCCCCCTGGACTTAGAGATAGCCCCTGGATGTACAGAATGAATTACAATAGGAGCTGCCAAGAGCAAGTTGGAATCACAAGTCCATGCTCTTATATAAACACTGGACTTATAATAGTGCTAACTATACTGGACTCATAACAAATGAATAATGCAGAGAACATCCCCCAGTGCTACAACACCGACGCATATTTCGCTTAAAAGTACAAGCTTTTTCAAGGCATCAACCAGGTGCCAGTCAGCTAACAGCTTATATGACCTTGTGGAACCAATCAGATTCAAGTAACGATAATGGGCCTGATTCAGAGATCCGATATTAACGATAGTTAGGTGCGTATATTTAGGGTCGAATCGATTTTGCATCCACTGCGCATGCGTAGTAATAGTGCAACGCCGTCTACGTTGAAGATAGGGTCGGAAATGCCTTAAGGACTTGTGAATAGGTCGGGAACAATTGCGATCCTAAGTCCAACGGAAATCTACGAACTGAAGGATTTGCATAAAAATGGGCGGGGGGAGGCATTGAGATGAGGGGATACATATATACGACATAAACGTTGACCCTATACGGGCCATTACTATTACACGTGTCATCCATAGCTTTCAATAATTTATCTGAAAAACGAAATCTAAATCATCTTATGCCACTAAGCATTTCTGGACTAATATATTCATATATGCATACATTACAGGCTTGCCAATACTGGCCCGTGTTCAGAGTACAGGATGTATAACATATACGTCTGGTGTTTAGTGATTCTTACTACTGCGCATGCGTAGTCATTTTTTACCGTAATCTTTGTATCTTTTTGTTACGTAGACTGTGTAAATCTACGCACGCGTTGTAGTTTTTACCGCAATCTACGCAAGAAAAAGATACGTGGATTACTTTAAAAACTACTACGCATGCGCAAGTAGTAAAAACCGCTAAACACCTGACGTAGATGTTATATGTCTGGTACTCTGAATACGGGCCACTATGCAGAATAAATATATTACATAATGTGTATCGGCCATGACATGGTTAGATAAATTAGGAGATCAGAAATATCTCATGGTCTTGGTTTGTTGGAATACTACAATTATGTAGTGTGTGTGTGTGTGTGTTTGTGTATATGTGTTTGTGTGTGTGTGTGTGTAGGTGTGTGTAGGTGTGTGTGTGTGTTTGTGTGTTTATGTGTATGTGTGTGTGTGTGTGTGTGGGGGGGGGTTATAGTTATTACTACTAACATAATAAAATAAATAAACATAAAAATTCAAAATAATAAAGACTAATAAAATTAAATTACATCACATAAATCTACATACTGACAAAATGACTGTGCAGCATAATTCATAAAAAAATAATACGCTCTGTCCACCGACTCTGAGAAAGCGTTTAATAGGATAATTTGGACCTTTATGCTCAGATTTTACAGCATTTGGGCCTGGGTCCAGTCTTCCTTAATAAGATCCTCTCACTATACCACTCACCGTGGTCAAGAGTTCGCGTCAACTGCATTCTTTCCCCCCCATTACAGAATCATAATGGCACCAGGCAAGGCTGCCCATTGTCACGTTTAATCTTCGTGCTCTGTATGGAGGCTCTGGCCTGGGCAATACATCTCAACCCGGATATCTCAGGCGTCAGGCTGGAGGAACTGGAATATAAACTTGCCCTCTTCACTGATGATCTCTTGACTACTAACAATCCCTGAGTAAAAAAACCTCAGTCTTTTACATCAGGGTTGACAGTCCTTGATTTTTGGTTTATAGCGCTCTTGGAGTAATTATAGATGTTAAAATAATAATAATTATTATCATTATTTAGATGGTTAAGGAGATATTTTTTATTGATATTGTAGTGCACTGCGTCCTCTCAGTGTACTACTATTACTATATATTCCTGTAGTGCCACTTCCTAATTTAATGCAAGGATTAAAAATATTTAGTGAGCTTTCAAACTTCAAGATTAATTTCCACGAGTCTACTGCCCTTAATCTTTCTACCCCAGAACCTGTGGTGCGGGGATTACAACTCGTCTTTCCCTTCAAAGGACACCAGGCTAAAATGAAATGCTTGGATGCGTGTCTGACCTGGGATCTCTCCCAGCTCTACAAGACTAAACTAAAATTTGCTCAGATCTGTTAAAATGGAAACCTAAGAATTTTAATCTCTTAGGCAGAATTAACATCATCAAGATGTCCATTTTACCAAAGCTATTATACCTATTCCAAACATTACCGATTATTTTTCACATTTTTCTCATTCATACTTTTAATGCTTCATCTGGAATGGCAGGAGATTGCGGTTCAAACATAACATACTATACCAGAGGAGGAGGACATCATCTCCTGAATCTCTTTCTTTATTACAATGCAGTACATCTGGATAGAATATAAGAATGGACCACGAATAATTTAGACAAACAATGGGTTACAATAGAAAGTTCCCTTTCACCCTCACCCTTAACATCCCTACCTTGGACTCCTGCCCTTCCTTTTGTCTTGCACCTCACAATTGGGGCCATTCTGACTTGTGGAAACGATTGAGAGGTCTCCTCCCTATCTCCACTAAGCTTACGCCACTTAGGGTGATCTCTCATAATCCAGCATTCACGCCAGGGTTACAGCCTCACTTTGTAAGGACATGGTGTACTCAGGGGCCCTTGAGGGTATGCCAGCTGGTGGAGTACGGCTCCTCAAGGATTTAGATGATGCTGTGCCCATGCTGGAGAGAGAGTGGTGGTCCTGCCTCCAGATTAGGCGTTTTGTGAACAATTTAGCTCCACTACCTACCCTTTATAGCAGGGGTGGCCAAGCTCGGGCCTCATAAGCTACCAACGGTCCATGTTTTCCAGGTTTCCTCAGATAGTCAGAGCTGAGATAATCACTACCACCTGTAGATCTTTGAGAATGTATCAGTCAGTAATGAATACATCTGGCTCCAACAACAAGACCTGGAAGACATGGACCGTTGGTAGCTCATGAGGCCCTACTTGGCCACCCATGCTTTATAGGGACCTTATGCCTTTTGAGGACCTATGTCAACTACCCCAAACCTCTTTGCACCTTATCTCCTGTCTATACAATATGTTAGTTACTGATTTTTGGCCTGAACTTCCCCGATTTACCTTAGCTTAGGAAAAAGATCTCAGGTGTAAGCTAGAAAAGACGGATTGGCGGAATATATCCCAGTTCACGTATGCCTCCTCCTCGAGCCCCACTGTTAGGGTATCTGAATACAAGGTGCTGTACCGCTGGTATAGATGCCCGTCAGTTTTACACAAAATGCTCCCCACTATATCTGGTTTTGGTGGCGCCTCTCTATGATTGGTGACCCATTCCAAATCTGGTGTAATTGTCCCTCATACATCCATTCTGGTCTACAGTGCTACATGTAGCTTTAAATGTGTTAGGGGAAGGGGTTCCTGACTCTCCTAAAAATTGGTTGCTCAATCTCTCTCCACTACCGATATTGGTATACAAAAATCCCTAAGCAGACATCTCACTAATGCTGCGAAAGCGATGATCCCAGTTTGAGGGAAATCCCCCCCCCCCCCCCCAACTATCAAACATTGGTGTAATAGGGTAGACTTATATAAGGACATGGAGGACCTTACCCTGTCTACTCTGGATAAATGTTCAGAATTTACTGCAACCTGGTACCCCTAGTTACTCTTTTAAGAGTCAGACCTATATAAACAACTTGTGAGTTAGAGCCTTTACTTACGAAGGGAGTCTCTTGTGGTTCATATTGCTGCTACTCAACCGCCCCACCCCCACCCCATATACCCTGTGTTTGTCTTTCCCTTACATCTTGTACTGTTAATTTAACTTTGGCTGTTGAATCACTTATTATTGTACTGTTACTTAACCATGTAAAAATTGTATTCTTAACACTGTAATGTACAAGCTTTGATTCTGCTGAATGCTAATAAACAAATTTTACATAAAATAATACTCCTAAAAAATAATACTCTCTGTATAAATACTACTAGTGACCTAAAATCCTAAAATGGCCTAAATATATATGTGAAAAATGTCATATCTCATAATGTTCAAAAGGTGACAGTGCAGAAAGTGCAAGTGATAAACATTTTTTATATATCTATTGTGTGTCAAAATAAAGTAATAATTATTAGTCCTATACTAAATATATACTAATTAATAATGATTAATCCTGTACTAAATGTGTACAAATATACAATATTAAATATCACAATATTGTAAATGTGCACAAAAAAACATTTTTTTCTTTCTATCTAACCCTACAAAAGTGTAAGTGACAGTCTCCTAAATAAGAAGACATAAGCCACAAAGGAATTCAACATAAATCAAGTATGGGGAAAATGAATAAATTAACCTGTTTAATCCAAAAACACCATAAAATAATTTTCATTTAAACCATCAGAACCCAAATGAAATATCCATTTAACTTCTCTTTGAAGTTGTTCTCTATCCAACTGTACCTATTTAGCAGGTACAGTACCTTTTTTTTAATGGTCTGTACCGGCTAAAAGGGCTCCTGTACCGGATTCTTACTCTTTAATTCCCTGCCTCCTATACTCACCTTCCAGTCCTGCAGCATCTGATCATTATAGCAGTGATGCGGGGACAGACTACTACAGCTCTGCTAAAGCGACAAGACCCTCTCCTGTGAGTACTTAGCTCATATTATAAAGTTTAAAATGAGATATTATACCTTATAATACATGCGAATGAGAGCAGATTAGAGCCACGCCCCTACACTGGACAAACCACACCTCTTTCACAGACACGTTCCCCCAGGTGTACCTATTTTCCATAAAAAAATGTTGGAGGGAGATTGCCTCCCCTTATATCGAGGTTAACTTTTTCAATTGTGAATTTCCTAATTCCTTTAGGGTTAGCCTGATGTTCTGTGACGAAGTTCTAGGACTCTCTGTTTTAGTGGCCTTCGAGTTTTGCTAGTATATTTTTTATTACATGGACATAACAGACATAAAAATTACTCCAGTACTATTACTTTAATATGGTATTGTCTGTTATATTTGTTCACAACCGCTTGGGTGTTTACCATATACATACAGGCCTTACATGAGCCACATTTGTAAGTGCCCATTGTCTTATATTCTTATTAAATATCTAATTGATCTTTTATGTTTTTGGACCTCCTTCAATTGAACAATGCTCTTTCTGGAAGGATGGAAATCAGTATAGGTTCTGTTCGTACAATTTACCAGTGTTTTTGTAAATCTGAAATCTGAGATTTGTGAATCTCTTGCAAAATATTTATTAATTTGGGTTGTAAACCTTACAAGAGGAAGGGAGAAAGTGATGTCATAAAATAGATGGGGTGAAGATGAGGAAGAGGTATAGGCAAGAGTGTGGAGGGGTTTGCAGGGAAGAGGTAAGGTAAGGTAGAAGAGGGTCATGTTTGCAAGAAGAGGTGAGTTTTGAGTAACTGCTTAAAGATTTGCACGTTAGGGAATAGCCTGATGGGTTGTGGGAAAGCGTTCCAATAAAGAGGGGCAGCATGTGAGAAGCGGACATAGGACGTGGTGATGCATAGGGAGGCAGTGGTTATTAGCTGAGGAAAGATGGTGAGAGGGAATATGAGTGGAGATAAGGTTGGAGATGTAGAACCCAGTGGAACTGGAGAGAGCTTTGGAGGTGACGGTGAGGATCTTGAAGAGGATTCTGTAGTGGAGGGAAGTTATTCTTGTGTTTGACAAAGAGGTGATGCAGGGGGTACTGCGGAAAAATTGATTTTTGTTTTGTTTTGGACATTTGTTCCACTTGCACACACATTCTTACACTAACTAGGACGATTATCGGTCCTATCAGGGGTTGGACCGATAAATGGGACGATTTCCCACTACATACACCTCCTCTGCTTGGACCCATAATCCTAGCAGAAGAGGGGGTCCAGGGCTAGCACTATGCACTTTGACTGCTTTGATACCAACAAAGCAGTCAGAGCAGCATAGTACATAGATATACAGCAGCGACTATTACAGGCAGTAATACAGATAAGAATCAGCCGAAAGCCGCGCTTCACACAGAGTGGCTATGGCTGATCCCTGTCTGTACTACTCCTGCAATAGCCGCTGCTGTACATCTATGTACTATGCTGCTCTGACAACTTTAAAGTATACCTGCAAAGCTGTCAGAGCAGCTTTGTACATACCGGTATATATACAGCAGCAGCTTTGAAGAATAGGGAGGCATTTAGCTTGCTGATTGGCTCCCTTAAAATATTGGGAGCTTTAAATCAAACATGTTGAAAGATCAAATAATCTACCAGAGCGTTTCTTGTGCGTTTATTTGAAAAAAAAATTGATCCTGGCCACTAACTACAGCGATTATTTTCCAGATCACCCGATAATTGGCCAGCTTTAGTGTCCCAAAATGATGTATATTGCTTAGCATGAAGCACAAGAAGATCGATGCTCAAACAAATGTATCAACAAATTGCAGTAAATGAAGTGCAATGCAGAGACCTCTGACTCTTGCAGTGTTTATAGCAATGTAGATTGTTTG
The DNA here is from genome assembly GCA_011038615.1 of Limnodynastes dumerilii. Classification (NCBI taxonomy): domain Eukaryota; kingdom Metazoa; phylum Chordata; class Amphibia; order Anura; family Limnodynastidae; genus Limnodynastes; species Limnodynastes dumerilii. Next base: position 214,770 of record WWET01001876.1, on the reverse strand, counting down.
GCCATAAGCACTTTCTTCTTGTACTGTATATGGTTCTCTGATTGCATAAGTCACTATGCTGTTGTTTTTCTATGTGCTGTTCTGCTCAGTCACTGTCTGCTGTGTTGCTTCTCTGCTACAATTTTCTGGTGACCGTTCTGTTGCTTGTGTCAGAATGTATTAACCACGGCTACTGATTATTCCCTGGTTATTATTTATTTATACAAGATGGCTTATTCGTGCATTATACATTTGCTTATATTCCTGACTATGGTTTATGACCAGTTTCAGATTGCAAACAACATCCACAGCAAGATTCCTCCAAAACGAAGTCGAACTTTTGTATATTATAATATAATAAGTACACATTCAACATAGAAAATACCCCTATTTCTTCAGAAGATAATAAATTATATGCCTTTTGCAAATGTTAGAATCTGAAATACAGATAGTACTTCCTGTGTGAATAGGAGCATTTGCACAATTAACCCATAACGATGCACAAAGAGAAATAAATAAATGCTGGTATGGAGGTGGCCTTAATGACGCAATTTATACAAATCATGGCACTAAGCCACACCCCTTTCTATCATCACTGCTATTCATAGTGTTCCTGGGGGAGGGGTGAGACTTGATGATGAAAATTACGTAATCAAGTACCGCCTAATCCCTTGTAACATTAGGAATTGCTGTAATGATAGGCGAAAGGCGGGATTTGCGGGAGATTTGCTTTCTTTTTTTTGAGAGTCTCCCGGCTATACCAGGAGAGTCGGCAACCCTGCCTTTACTGTGTACAAGGAATAAATAGCCAAGAGAGGCACTCCCCTCCGCCTACCATCCCCTGCTGATCACACCGGTGCTGCTGTTTAAAAAAATATACTTACCTAATATGGCGGTGCCAGGACCCTGCATCCTCCGCTTTCCTCACTCCTCCCTGCTCCCTTCTCACTGAATGTTGGGAGTGACGTCATCTCATATTTTCAGTGAGGAGCGTGCAGAAAGGAGCCAGAACAGAAGTGCTGTTCAAATCCTATTTTATTCGATGTTGCTCATAGCAACCAATTTGTTTCTAGCTGATAATCCTTAGTATATAATAGAATGAGTGAGAGCTAGAATCTCTTTGGTTCCTATGGGCAGTTTAGTAAATGTAGCCCTAGGTGTTTCTGTGTTTTGGTCATGAATAATGTATCTATCACCACATACCTGCTAATAAATCTGTAAATTGAAGTTGTTATGTCCTTACTTTCTAATCTCACCTCAGAGCTTTAGTAAGTCACATAATAATTTCGACCCGTATTCAGACCACTGGACGTATTGCATATACGTCCAGTGTTTACCGAAATTGGATACTGCGCATGCAGGTCTTAAACACCGCATCTACGCAATCTACGTAATGAAAAGATACGTAGATTACGTAAAAAAATCACGCAGTATCCAATTACGGTAAACACCTGACGTGTATATGTAATATGTTCGGTGGTCTGAATACAGGCCTTTATGCTCTAGGAAAATTGTGTGGTATCTTTTTGTCTTACTTATGTCCATTAGGAAAGACAAATTTTATATTACATTAAATATTAGAAGATATTTCTGCTATACATCATCTGTATAATTATGCACTAATATGTAGAAATTACTTTTTTAATGAGAAAAAATAAATACAATTAAATCAGAAAAGTATTTTCATGTGACCACCACCAGAGGGAGATGTTGAACAGACTTGATGAATAAAATTCTCCATTCACACTGAGCTGATCTACCAAAATCAGTTTCTACCATGTTTACCATCTAAAACTAGATATTCTTGAGATATGTATTGTGACAGATCTGATATACTTACTAATACTCTTGCTAATAACAATTACTATCCATGTATATAATTTTATATATTCATTGCAAAAAAAATCAGAAACTTTGTACAGGTATATTTTATAGAGGACTTGGAAATGTTTGATATTATTTTTACGTTTTCCCTATTTTTGCCAGTGCAATAGTAAAGAAATTACACTAATCAAGTGCTTTCTGTGCGACCTGGATCGCACCTTTCATACTGCAGGCTACATCAGGCTGGACCCAGGAATAACCCTTCTTTTGACCCATGTCCTACTTCCAGGTCATTAGACCCGGGTCAAAGCACACAGACCCTTTCATATTAACAACCCGGGTTGTTGTGGCTTTTGGGGCAATGTAAAAGAATATTAAACATGAAAAACCATTTAATGGTTAGAATAGAAACTAATGGTTTTCTGTTTCACAAACCACTGGTTTGTTCCCTGTAAAAATACACCACCTCTTCAGCAGGGGTATCTGGGCAACTTGCTTCTGGCAGGCTATTGTTTCCTGTGTAACTAGACCGGTGACAGCTACAGAAACTGTGTCTATCGTTAGCAGGTTAAAAAAAAACAACACACACACACACACACACACAAAAAACCCTTTAAAAATATTGCATTATATTAAAAACCAGAAACTCCTTTATCTTTATGGGATCATTTTGTGGTGTAGGCCATCACGTTTGTAATATGGCTTCTGAGACATTGAGATGCAAGGTCATTTAAGGACAATGGGGTAGATCCAGAACTCCGCTTGTAATCCGTTTCCTAGCGTAGCGTATTTACGCCAGCGTGCCTTCTAAGCACTCCCCTAGGCACTCCCCTTGCATGTACCTACTTTGGCCGCTTTACGCTTTCCAAACTCTACCATAACTTTTGGCAGCGTAACCGCTCACGTACGCACACGTACGTATAGCCTGCACGTAGTTACGCCACTAAGCACACCCATACTGTACGATTTAAATGCAAACCCCGCCTACATTGCGTAATTGCATCGTACTTACGGCTATTGTAATATTGACGCTCCCCCTCAAATGTTTTTACACTAATGTTAGGTGAAAGGCCCTTACTCTCAGAGTTACGTTGCGTTACGTAGCATAACATCTGCCGCACGCATGCTCAGTACTTCCAAAAAGAGTTTTTACATCTCCGCCAGGCAGAAATACGCCGGAAAACATTGTTTCGGATCTGTCCCAATGCCCCTTCTCTGCCATGTCCTCATAATGGATCGTGTTCAGACTTCCGTCAGCGATCCGGCTGCAAATATATGCAACTATGTGGCAGGTCGGGGCAGGTTACACCCACCAGAAAAAACAGTCACTCCCCTCGCATCCTCCTGCCGGACCTAAACTTCCACCTGCATTGACTTGCCCTATCTGGCCGCACTCACTTCCAGCCGTATGTCTATTAGTTGCGTATATTACCAGCCCTAACTCTGTAAGCGCGTCCACTTTCCCTCATCTCAATGCCCCCCCCGCCCATTTCTATGCATATCCTTAGGTCCGTATATTTCCGCCGCACTTAGGTTCGCATTAGTCTCCGCCCGATTCACAAGTCCGTCCTTAGCCATTTCCGACCTTAACTTCAACGTAGATGGCATATCACTATTACTACGCATGCGCAGTTGATGCAAAATCGATCCGATCCTAAAAATACGCACGGAGCTTTCGTTAGAAATGGATCTCTGAATACGGCCCAATAACATTAGTTCATCTTTAGACTCATCACCAGTCCACAGAGTCCACAATACTTTTACTTCGTATTGTCACTAATTTCTTGTCTGACTTTGAACAGTTGCAAATTCTGTAATGAAAATGTTTTCAGCATTTGGGGAATTTTAAGATGTTATGCATGGTCACAGTCATAGACATATAAACAGATAATCCACGCTGGGTGGCCAGATGTAGACAATGTTACCCTCCCTGATTGCACAGTGTCATGGGTCAACCATTTATATAGTGTATGGCAGATGCTTATTTTATTGTATTTATATTTCAAATTTAGAGAATAATATTCTAGACCTGACTGCTACAGCTACTGGAAAACATGCATTATTACTTTTTTATTATTATCGTTTATTTATAAGGCGCCACAAGGTGTCCGCAACACCGTACAAAATACAACATAATACAGTACAGACATACAGGTTAGGAATGGACAGCATAGTACATAATAAAATACAATAGAAATATAAAAATATCACAAAAATACAATAAAGTGAAGCAATCACAGAACACAAGGCAAAATGCGAGGTGTCAAGTTTAGCAGATTAGGGAGGAGGGGATAGAGCGCAGTGAAAGGTTAAGAGGGAGCAACCAGGTGGGCATGGGGTAAAAGGGTAGAAGAAGGGGACAAGAGGGTACCAAGTGAGGCGGGAGTGGTGAAGGAGCGGGAAGGAAGTGGACTGCTGGCGTGAGCGGTAGAGAAGGAAGGAAAAGAAGGGATAGATGTAGGATGCAGTGAGGATGTTAAGTGGAGGAGGGATAGGCTAGCCTGAACTTACGCAATGTGTCAAACACTTAATACTGGAAATAATATGGCTCCATTCCTTAACCTGATTGCTTTGTGTGCATATCAGCGATTGTTATATGCATAAGGACATACATCACTGTGTAGGCCGTGCAGGGATCTCCCTGTTGCCAGATTCACACTAGATCCAGCCTTTGCGAGGCATGGTCTTGCAAAACAAGGCTCCTACCTTAAGATTTCCAATCTGTCCTCACCAAAAATGTGTATGGATGAAAAGTTTGGATAGGGTGGTGTGCGCAGGGCACACCTCTATTGCACAATACCTCCCCCTCCATTTATGCTTGCACCCCCCTGCTTTTGGAAATGTGTTGAATGAAAACACTGGGCTGCATCCAGACTTAAGAAGGAGCTTGAAATAAAGGGCTCTATTTACTAACTTCATTTTTAGGTGAAAATGCCTGTTTTATCAATAAATTGTACATTATCACAATAAAATGAACTACTTACAATTCACTATGCTGCATTCGCCGTGGAAATCTGCTGTTTCCATAGCAATGCCCAAACACTTCACAAGTCTTCACCGGCCCATTGATCTTAACGGGTGCCGGCACTACACTACAATTTACTATCCCTCGAAATTATCATTCGGCACCGAAGGTAAATATAACGCCATCTAAAAGACCGCATATACGCAATCTACGTTTTGAAACAATACGCAGATTGTTCATTGAATTACGGCCGTCTGTGGAAGACGGACGTAGTTCTGGATCCGGCCCTTCATCCCAGCGATCTCCCCATATTCCCCCCTTTTCCTCCCCATAATAGCTGTTATTAGGGGGAGGAAAAGGGGGGCATGTATGGGGAGACAGCTGGCATAAAGAAGGATACGGTCATTTAAAATAAAAGTTTTTTTGTTTTTTAACAAAAAACTAAAGTAATACATTAAAAACATAAAAAAAGGTGAAAAAAAGATAAAATTGTCTGGGAGACGCGTCCGACTCAGAAGATTCCAGCCCCGATATGAAGACCCTGCGCATGCGCAGTGGTTTTTCATATTTGTGCTTGAAATTTTCTAAGTCCGGCAGTGCAGTCTCTGCGCATGCGCAGGATCTTATTCATATGAAATATGAATGAAGTGGCCTTCGATGTGGGCAGAGAACATTGCAGGACCTCGGCGGAAAGGTGAGTAATAGTACATTTTAAAGGGGAAGCTGCCAGGCTCGCCGCGAGCACAAGTGAGCCTGGAGCAGCAGGCAGCTTCGTTCCCCGAAGAAAAAAAAATGGTAAATAGAACCCTTGGAGAGGAAAGTTACTCCTGGGCTAAACCATGTTAATTGCAGGTGATTCATATTTAATCTGTTGCAAACAGTATCAGAGTTGAGAGGTGATGTTTCACGGCCCAAGTCTAAATAACAGTGTGATAGTAAAGCTGGTCAGTATCTGTGTGCAGTAAGCAATTCAAAGTTATATCTCTGCATGCAAAGCATATAAATAACTTGACTCCCTCTGAAATCAACATGGTTTTGCCCAGGAGTAACTTTCCTCTCTTAGGACTGCATTGAGACTTCTGTTTTCACGGCAACTCCCATGCGTATTTTTAGGTACGTTTCAACTGTGCATGCGTAGTAACTTTTTGTACGTAGTAGACGTAGACTATTCGCACGGAAGTGCCTAACGGACAGACGTATGATAGGCACGTTTGTACATACGTTCGGATATGCAACGCAAATATACGTGCGGGAGATTTTAAGTGAAAATGGGCGGACGGATGCATTTAAATGAAGGAAGGTGGTTGCAATTATCATGATACGCACGTACAGAGAACACAGATGCACGGGACAGCACACGGAAAGTTAGAGGTGGTCTATGGTGGTGTAAGTCTATGTGAACACCGATTATCAAGGGGAGTGACCGGGGTTTTGGTGGGTGTTCCTTGCTATATGCGTGCGTATATTTGCAGTCGCGTTCGAAAACGGAAGTCTGAATACGGTCCTTAATTTCAAGCTCCATCTTAGGTCTGGATCCAGCCCAATGTATGTATATCGTGGCACGTGCATATGCGCAGGTGATAAAAGTGGTTTTTTTTCCGAACCTACTTTTTGTAAGTCAGGATACAGTCGATTGCTCTTAAGTCTTGATAGGGTCTAATGCATTCTGATTGGGTATCACAGATGAAGAGTGAATGAAATGAGGGGGAAACAGAAGTTTTTATATATATAATTATATATTATAATCATGCTACATTTTTCTGTACATTTATTACATCTACTTAGTTTAAAATGAGTGCAATATTCCTTAAACTACGCACATTTTTCCGGTTTGAACACTAAAATAATATTATTTATAATGGTGTTTATAATAGTTACAAGAGTTTATACATAGATGAACACTTGTGTATTATAAAACTGATAAACTCCTTCTCTATGCATCGCACAACAACGTTTTTACAAATATTTATTCTTTCTCAGTGTTTTCAGAGAGCCAACTAATTCCCAGCTGTGAGAAAAATAGTTTCCAGCCAGTGATTAACTGGCATCACGACTGGAAATTATTAATCAGATACTCAACTTTTTTGTTTGTTGCCTGATTAATTGCACAACTATTTCTCTTCTTAAATGTCACGCCCAAAACTACTATATTTTCCTACAGCAATCACAGCACTTAATAAAATGTCTCTTGTACTTGTTTTGAAATCACACAGATGACCCAAAATCAACATCTGTGAATTTCTATTTTTACTAGCAACTATAGGGAATTGATTGCTTTTATATACTACTTCTTTCATCTTTGATATAAAGCAGGATACATTGTAAAGCTGTTGTTAGTGAATTCACAGCAATGTAATACAGACTTGCCAATATGACCAATTCTTCAGCACTGAGAATAATAGGAACATGTTTAAGTCACAAGAGCAGGAAAAATGTGTGCTTTGCTCAGATGAGAGTAAAGCTGGGTACACACCTATGCAATCATAAGATGGGTACATACTGGGCTTTTATTAAATTACCATCATGTCGATCATACGATAGTAAGGGCCTACATCTGTCTAGTGTGTATGGTCCAACAATGTTGTAAACTTGTATGAAACAACATCTCAGCAATTTTGGAAGCTCCTATTAATCACAATCATGATGTCATGATCCTGATGTCATGATGATGGCAAAAACCTTCAATGTATATAATATCCCGATCTTCAGAGCCATAATACTACTTCCTTTTCCAGCATAGGGCCCCCTTTGTGGATGTGCATATAGGACCTGATTCAGAGATTGAAAATAAGAGAGGAAAGTTACTCCTGGGCAAAACCATACTGATTTCAGGGGAGTCAAATTTAATCTGTTGCAAACAGTATTATGGGTTGGGGGTATTGGTAAGACCTCTTGTTGGTGTTCACTGGCCAGATTTTTGACCCAGGGATCCTGTTTTGAGCCTTTCACTGGATGGATTTGGCAGTTAGCAGTGGCAGTTGGCAGTTAGCAGTGGCAGTTGGCAGTTAGCAGTGACAGTTAGAAGTGGTGGTATGGCACTATCCACTTTTTATCAATCTCAATTTCTTGGATACAAACTTCACAGAGGGGTGGCAATTGGTCTGGGATGCCTAATGGAGTGATTTGAGGGTCCCAGCTGGACTTTATGGTGGAAAACTTTGAGTCAGGAAGCCTGTCCTTTAAGCCAGGAAGTAACTGTCAACAACTTATAAATAATTAACAGCTTAACAGCATTGGGATGAAACCAACATGCAGTGATCCAGTTGACCCGGTTTTAGGGGGGTTAGGTGCACAGGCAAACCACCTGTTGGTATACGCTGGGCAGAACTTTGACCCGGTGAGCCTGTTCTGTGCCTTTTACTGGATGGATTTGGATGACATGACATCCCGATTTACGAGGGACTGTCCCAATTCGCGGGACACAAAAGGGGTGTGGCTTCTGGAAAAGAAGGTGGAGTTTGGAGGTGGAGTTGGGCTGGGAAGGCGTCGGGCCTATTTTGATTTATGTTAAATAAGATTAAATTACATTATTAACAGATAACATATTGTCAAGGTGCTAATTATTCTTAAAATGTAGTCTTTCATTTGTTCTGTGGCCATCCTGCTTCATGTATCTTGTAAGGAGCATATTTCATAATTGCAGCACTAAGGACCATATTCACAAGAATTATTTAGGTTCTTAATTATACACAAAAGTAGCATGCTGACTCCCCTGGTTTTCAGATTCTTAACCAACTTACGAATGCCATAGGGCTACCTTATCTTTATGTTCGTAGTTGTGTAGGGGGGCTAATTGAGAAAGTTTTTGCCTAACTGCACCAGATTTCCTAATTTAAATGGCTCCCTCCACCAAATCTTCTTACCTTCGTTCTTAAGTTTTCCTGGCACGCCCCTTCATTCTTAAGTCTTTACGAACCGTGAGGAAATAGGTTCGTAATGGTGATCCAGAGCCGTCCCGTTCTTATGCCCTATGTAAATTGCGTACATTAAGTTACTACACCTGTGCAGCGTTCCAGATTTAAAAACCCTCAGGGAGAATCTGATTGGTCAGATGTCTTTATTTGTAAGTACTTTTATCTTACTATTTCTGTAAATTGTATGTTCCTTATCCAAATGTATTAAATAATATGATAATTTATTGATAATGCCAAGCCAATCTGTTACTCTATAAATATACTGGGAGAACACCTGTGCAGTATATCCCTTCTTAAATATACGCACCTAAAAAGCAGCATTTTCTTAACTGTGAATCAGGTCTTAAATCAGGCTGTTATACATTAAGAGGGATATGTGTTACATTAAAAAGCATATATAGAGAGGTACGCGCGTTTCACTGCTGATTTGTTTAGTCAAGGCATCAAGTGTTTACGGGCGTTCCAGATTTAAAAACCCTCAGGGAGAATCTGATTGGTCAGATGTCTTTACTTGTAAGTACTTTTGTCTTATATGTTCCTTATCCAAATGTATTAAATAATATCATAATTTATTGATAATGCCAAGCCAATCTGTTACTCTATAAATATACTGGGAGATTGAATTATAAGCACTTATATTTAGTCCAGTGTTTATACACTTTAGCAATAATGACATCTAATGCAATTATGCCACATTAGCAAATAGTTGACCCAATTTGTCATATAATGCCGACATGAGTATTTCCCACATCCAACTTCTATTTTTATAATTGGGTCATATACAGGGAATTGAAAGACACTTGTTCATTCATAAAGCATCAA
>WWET01001876.1:194894-205135 GCA_011038615.1 Limnodynastes dumerilii | reverse complement strand
CAGGGCATAAAGATAGCAAGCACATGCATCTGTCCCAAAATGCAGAAATGCAGAAACTTCTCTCTGTCCCCCCCCCGCTAGCATAGAAGCAGCGAGACAACAGAATGAAGTGCATGCAGGGTGACAGATGCAAGTGACGCTGTTGCCTTTCTGCTCTGTTCCTCGCTATTAGAGAGACTTTTAGGGCTAGCTTTACTACACTTCAGAAAAGAAAAAGTGGAGATGTTGTCCATAGCAACCAATCAGATTCTAGCATTATGCACACACGTCCGTAAATTATCGATTTTACGTAATCTACTTATCATTTTGTTACGTAGATTGCATATATGCGGTCTTAAAGACTTTTTATGTGCCTAACCATCCATGATTGTGACCCTTTTATTTGTCCAGCCACCCATGTGTCTACGCATTTTATTTGGACAGCCATTCATGTTTTGCCATTTTTTATTTCTTAATTATCCATATTTTACCCCTTTTATTTGCCCGGCCATCCATGTGTCTGCCCCTTTTATTTGCCCAGACATTCATGTTTTTTCCCTTTTATTTGTAAACCATTACCAATTATCCATAGTTTGCAACTTTTATTTGCCCAGGCATTCATGCATCTACCCCTTTTATTTGCCCAGCCATTCATGTCTTTTCTCTTTTATATGCCCAGTTATCCATGTATCTTTCCTTTTTATTTGCCCGGAGATTTTTATTTTGTGAGCCTCAGTGCTGTGAAAGTAGCTCACAGTCTCTTTGTAAAATAATACAAGTAATCCGCTTAGCAATTATTAGCAATTCACTCTGACAGCTAAAATGCAAGAGTTAAAAGCAGTCATATTTTAGGACCTGATCCAGACTTCTGAAAATACCTGCTTTTTGCTAAGGCGCACTTTTTGGCTTTCTATAAAGGAAGATGTCAGCAGATCTTTTATTCACAGTCTTTAAAAAAATGCTGAAAATATTTTTTCCTTGACAATTTAACAATCAATAATTACAGATATTGGGGAAGATAATACAGATATTACATGTGCGAATTTACATCCAGAACAACGCTTCTGTACCGATTTTGTATGTACTGCGCATGCTGTGCGAATTTACGCCTGGCGGACACGTAAAATCGCGATTTTGTATGTACTGCGCATGCGCACGACAGATGATATGCTACGTAAAGTACAATAAGATATTTATATGTATAATCAGGCGTTTACTCAGGAAAGGACCATGAAAAACAATGAGATTCACGTCTAATTTACACATAATGGGGCAGATCCAGACTTTAGTACGACAGGTGAATTATGTAAGCTGCTTGTGTAATTCCCTTGTCAGGAACCTGTTACGCGATCGTACCAGCAGGCGTACATAACTTTGTTAAGTATGCCTGGCGGTACGCAAAAGAGGCTGACCCCTAATTTAAGGCTGTCATATCTCTGCTGTAGAGGCGGAGATAGACATTTAAATTAGGGGTTGGGGTGGAGAAAGCCCTGTCACGACTACGTCTGGGGCCGTAAGGCCAGCCATGCCAAAAACAGTAAAACTATAAGGAAAGTAAGCAGGACAATAAGGGAGAGCATGTCAGCAAGCGTGGAGAGAGAGGAGGCAAATAGAGAGAGAAGAAAAAAGAATAGAAGAAAAAGAGGAGGAAAGAGAGAGAGAAATAGTGACATAAGGGGAACGAAAGAAAGTCACTCAAGGCATTCCATGAAAGGTAGTAAAGGAGGTTCCAAAGTGTGAGGCCCAAGGTGCCTAGACCTTCCAGAAAGATTTAGTGGTATTGTTTAGGAAACGTCATTTTTTCCATTTTGTACACGTAGCAGGTTTAGGGCTCTGTTTACTATCTAAATTTTCGGGTGATAATGGGTGTTTTAACACTAAAACGCTCATTATCACCTGAAAATTAACATTTTAAAATTTACTAAAGTGCATTCGCCATGGAAATCTACTGTTTCCATGGCGATGCACAAACACTTCATAAGGCTTCGGCAGGCTGTTGATCTTAACGGGTGCCGAAGCAGTATTACAATGTACTGTCCCTCGGTGCCGAAATTCTTACTCGGCACCGAGGGAAAATATAATGCCCTCTGAGGGTGGCGTTAGTGACTTCATGCCAGCAATCTCCCCATATTCCCCCCTTTTTCTCCCCCTAATAGCCATTATTAGGTGGAGGAAAAGTGGGGTATGTGTGGGGAGACCGCTGGTATGAAGTAGGATGCGGTCATTAAACCAAAAAATTGTTGTTTTTTTTAAACCAAAAAAATAAATAACAACATTAAAAATATTAAAATAATATTACAAAAATACAAAACTCACCTGTCCGGGAAACACGTCCGACTTAGAAGATTCCAGCCCCGATATGAAGACCCTGCGCATGCGCAGTGGGTTTTCATATTTGGGCTGAAATTTTCTAAGTGCGGCTGTGAAGTCTCTGTGCATGCGTAGGCACTTTATTCGATATGAAGTGCCTGCGATGCGGCCAGAGCACTTCGAGGGAAGGTGAGTTTTGGTAAATCTAAAGGGGAAGCTGCCAGGCTGGCCGCGAGCACAGGTGAGCCTGGAGCAGCTTCCTTTCGGGGGATATTTTTTTTTTTGTAAATATAGCCCTTAGAGTGTAGTTTCCACCAATGCCCTGCAATAGGGCAGGTAACTACTGATGTCAGGTGTAGATTAAGTTTAAAAGCAAAGGGGTTGAACCCCAAAGTGAGGTTTCAAGTGATCGCTTTAGTAGGTGCACAAATGTCTTCACTTATAATCTTAAATTCCTCCAAAAACAGATGTTGTCATAAAAATTCATTTTTATTAGCATCTTATAACAAATTCACCACTTTGTATCCAATGTAGCATAAAAGAATAGGGGCCGTATTCACAGATCCGTTTTTGCGCGGAGTTCCGTGCGTATTTTTAGGATTGGAGTAACTGCACTTGCGTAGTAACTTTATTTACATTGAATTTACACACGGAAGTCCATTAGGCACGTACGTGTGAATAACACTTGGTGACATACGTGCGGAGGGTCGTGGTTGAAATCCGTACGGAAAAAATTACGTGAAAGTGGGTGGGGGAAGGCATTTAAATGACCACTTAAGGGTTAGCTACATATGCATGTATGTAAGTATCATACGCACGTAAATGCACACGTAGAGATAAAGGTGCTCTATGGAGGCGGAAGTCAACGAAAACCCGTCTGTGTGAGGGGAGTGTCATGGGTGTTGGCTTGCAACGTACATGCGTATAATTGCGTACCTTTAACTAATGGATCTGTGAAGACGGCCCTAGATCTTCATTATTATACAGTAGTATTAATTGCACCACAATTCCCCAAAATATAACATTATAAAGTACATAAATCACAGTAATCAAATATTGAAGTATATATAGTACTTATCAATGCCTCATGGGAGAACACAGTAAGTCCGATCCACCAGCTCCCTGGGTACTGCCATATGCACCTATCACATGCAGCCTTCCAGTTTCACCATCAGATGTCTACAGCTACTAGAATTCCCCATAAGGTCTCTACCGCCCCCTAGTATTCCCTATCATGTGTCTCCATCCCCCCAGTATCCACATCATGTGTCTGCAGCCTCCCAGTATCCCCATTATGTCTCTGCAGCCCCCCAGTATCCCCATTAGGTCTTTGCATCCCCCCAGTATCCCCATCATGTTTCTGCAGCCCCCTCAGTATCCAAATCAGGTCCTAACCTTCCACTTCTTGAGCCCTAACCCTCCATGTCCCACAGCCTAACCCTAATCTTCTGCTTAAGTCCTGACGTTACCCTTCCCTTCTTGAAGCCTAACCATAACCGTCCTTCTCCAGGCCTAACTCGCCGCAGCCTGTTGCTATTTGGAACAGGTGGAAATAGGTACTCATTCCTAATAGCAATTTTCTATGTGCCAATCATTTCTGGCAATGATACAAACCACCATTCAACTGGTTGCTATATCATTGTTGAAATAGGGCGGGCCAGACCGGCAACCGCATCCAGTAGGGAGCGGAGGATGTATCATAGGTAACGGGCATTAAGCAGTGCTTAAGTAAGTTAAAGACTTGGGTTATTAAATCTATACTATGCTCTCAAAATAAATATTAGGGGTTCTTACCATGAAGCAGGGATAATATCAGAGTAGACTGTGCAGGCGTAAAAAATAAAATCCTAATGCTAACAGAGGATTTTGTCCCTTGGGCACTGAGTAAGTGAATTGTGTCATACATCCAACAGCTGTTCTATATTTTTGTGATTATTTTAGGGTAATAAACCTTCACCACTAATGAAAAGTGCACATTGTTGTTGTAAAGAACAGAACTGAATAACATCCTCTTGTTTCTGAAGTGTCACTTGTTAAATTATTCCTTAGCGACCCATAATATCTTTGCAGTTTATCAAACTTGGATGGCTATTTTGTTTACTTCCAAGTAATCCCTTTTCAGAGTAAACAAAAAACATGGTCTTAAGAGACGCTGAGTCTCCTGTGGAAATGACCTCCGTGGCAGCTTCACACCATTCTTCTGTCATTAAGCCTGGAATTTATAACATCAGTAAACGGTTTCATCTGGTTGTATTCTGTAGGAGGATTCTCCCAAAAGATCAGATTAAACATGTTTAAATAATCACAAACATGTCATGTCAAGTGTTTTAGTTACATAATCACATTTTTCTGCAATATAGTTTTTCTCATGTATTCTATAGAGCAGACTTGCGCAACATGTAGCTCTCCATTTGTTGTGGAACTAGGAGTAACAGTATGACCTTAGGTCTCTCTGTTCTTGCAGAGCTTCAAGGTTAATAAAATGTCATATAAGATAGTCTCCTCCTGTCCAACTGCGGAAATGTATTAATACTCTCTGAAATCATTACAAGGATTTAATACGGTACCTGCTTTGATGGAGAAATCTACTTTTTAAAGTTGAAACGGTTAGATACAGGTAGGCTATCACCTGGATTCATTGATTGGACTGTGTCCAGAGTTAATGCTAGATTCTGTACGCTAGCATCCACAACTCCACATTCTGGAGAGCAGTGCACTACCCCTGCTCTCCTATGTGTGGATGGGTGTGGGTCCCCGCTATGAACGGCCCTATTTCGATAGGACCGTTCTCTCCCAGCCAGTTCCGAACTGGCTGGTATATTGATTGCTTATGCCTCGATGAGGCATAGCAATCGATTCCCAGAGCACCGATCACGGTGCTCCGAAAGGTAAGACTAAAAACTACTTCAACCTTTCCCCTAATTCTAATCCTAACCCACCCTTCCCTGCAGCCTAACCCTCCCTTCCCTGCAGCCTAACCCTCCCTTCCCTGCAGCCTAATACTCCCTTCCCTATAGCCTAACCCTAAGACACCCCTCTCCCCGCAGACTGACCCTAACCCTCCCCTTCTATGGCCCTAACCCAAACCCTCCCTTCTTAAGAGCCATCAGCGGGTCTCTGCGAAAATGAATGGGTGAGTATGCCGATTTGGCTCATTCACCCATTCATAAAAAAAATAATTCTAAAACGGCTCCTTATTGGAAATAGAGACAGCCGAAAAGTAACTTTCACCTGTCTCTATTTCTGAAAGGAGGCCATCATTGCGGGGTCTGCAACCAGTGTGGATGATGGATCTGCTAACAGGACCCTACCTTAGCCATTCCCTTACTGTACAATTGAAATACCTATGCCCACCCCCCATATGCATGATTTTATTGGGCAGCTATGTTCCGAAGCAAGAAAATTGGTAATGTGCCTGCACAATCCGGCCCATTGTCTCTCTTGAAACCAGACGGTCATTTTTTATTTTGTCCCCTTGGACTTGCGTTTTTGCAGCTATCTAACATAAGTGTTAAGGAATGCCCGTAAACAGAATTCATTGATGACACTAGTAAAGCTGCTTGTAGAGATCACCATTCAGTATATTCAGTAGAGCGCATTTAGTTTTCTTATTATCTTGACCGTAATCACATTAGATATTTTCATAGCCCACTAGTATGCAGTGAGCTATGATAATCATCCTGAAGAAACAACTCAGTTCATAAACTTCAATGTGTCCAAATCTATCAGAGGGGGAGCTCCGATCCTTTCTTTATCCTCTTACACCTTGAGAAAGACATGTGATATGTAGAAACGCGTTGGTGGCTTTACCTATACCTTAGTGGACTACTTACCTACAGCATAAGGTTTTGTAATGAAAACTAGTAATTTATGATTCTGTATGAACGGGTATCCGGACCCCGTATTACATTTGAAACGTAATCTGTAGCGTGGAGATACTTGTGGTATAGTGTTTTATTTTATTTTATTTTTTGAATAAAAGTGGATTCATTTATAATGCTGGGCAGCGTCCTGTATGGAGAAATGGATGTTCAATGAAGATTGTAATCCTTTATATGCGTGATTCCAAGAGGCTAACTCTGTGAGTGTATATCTCGTGAGTGGCTCAGGGTATTTAGCTGATTGAGTTGCACTATTGGTATTTTTCTCTCTTCCCCATATATCTATATTTGGTGAACGGGAAGGATACGGTGATCGATTTGGGACCAGATCCCCCCCCTCATCGAGGGTTTGGAGGGAAGAATCCGTAAAAGCTGAAATACAAGAAGGACACAAGTAAGCATATTCATATCAGGTGGAACCTGTGTACCGGAACGCTCTTGCACTATTGTTTGTTTCCTTTTGTTCCCCCTTTGCCCGGGTGCACCGAGGGAAGATCACGGGGAGAGACGGAGCCAAGCAGTGAATGGAGATTGAGTGAACAGACTGTTTGCAGCAGGAACACCGGATTGCAGGATCCCCTGAACGGAACTTCTCAATGGTCAAGGGGCGACGATTGTAAGTAGGATACCTATCGGTGTCCAAGGATATAAGAATATTGTTGTTGCGTACTCTCTTTATTTCCATATAATGAGAGAGGGGAGAACTATTTGAAAGCAGAGGAGAAAGAAAGGATCGGAGCTCCCCCTCTGATAGATTTGGACACACTGAAGTTTATGAACTGAGTTGTTTCTTTTCAGATTATCTTTCTGAGCATTTTTTTACATAGTATATTGTGAAAAGAAACATCAAATGTAACATTGTTGCATGTTGCACCCACATTGAGATGATACATTTTGAATATCCTCAGCGCAGTTTTGAGAATTGGTACAGTTGTTTATTGTGATAGCCTATTCTCCTGTTGAAGAATAGGCACAGTTCGAGGGAGTGGTTTAACCCTAACCATTTCTCTGCAGCAGAGGATTAAGGGAGCGCCAATTGATTAGGGGGTGTGATTTATTATTTCAATCATCCTGAAGGACAATAGGTTGATGAAGTGACATAACAAGTGTGATATCTTTAATAGTTAAATATCAAACAATGTGATATCAAGCACACACAACCATTTTTACTTGTAAGGCATATATGGATAACATAAAATAGTATTGGATACTGTTTAGTTTCTTAGGGCCTGATCCAGAGCTACACTGCCCCACTGACTGTAATTATGGCCAGAGTAGCTCTGGAACACTCCCCCTGTGGCTGGCATAATTACCCACTGTTACACCAGCTGAAGGCTACCTTAACTTCAGCCGGTGTAGCAGTAGGTAATTACGCCGACCACAGGGTCGTAACTGGCCTAACCCGCCCTCCATCCCTCATTAACTTACCTTCCCCCACCTTCCTTCCGTAACTTTTGCATAGTTACGGCGAGGAACGCCCCCCTCGCTGTAACTACGCAACAGTTAGGGACACCCGATCTTGAGGATCGGGTTTCCCTAACTATGCCGGGCAACATCTTCCCGGCGCATGCGCACAACGGCAGATATGCTGTTCTTACGCTTACGGCGGCCGTAACAAGTGCGGCGGCGTATGTCTGGATCAGCCCCTTTAGGTAATAATACCCCATACTGTCAGCTGCTTCCTTTGGCTGTATTCTATAATCCTGTTTATATCTGAATTGAATGGTAAAGGTAAAGTAGAAAATATGCCATTATTCAGTCTAGGAATATGAAGATGTGGGAGGCAGCCAGGTTAAATGACTGGGGGGCAAGCAGAAGAATGCAGAACTTCATTACATAATTCAATTCATTTCAATATTCATTACTACTGTACTTGCCAATAATTATGGAGTCAGAGAGATGGGGAAACTCCGGCCAGGAGGTAGAGGTACAGGGTCCGATAATTAGATAACAGCCACACACTACATGATATTGTGCTGGATCCAGACTTAAGTAAGTCCTTGAAATTAGTTACTCCTGGGCTAAACCATGTTGATAGCAGGGGGAGCCAAGTTAATTGTATTCTTTGCATGCAGGGATATATCTTTGAATTGCTTACTGCACACAGATATTGACCAGCTTTACTTTCACACTGTTATTTAGACTTGGGATAGGAAACATCACCTCTCAACTCTAATACTGTTTGTAACAGATGAAATATGACTCCCCTGCAATCAACATGGTTTAGCCCAGGAGTAACTAATTTCAAGCACTTACATAAGTCTGGATCCAGCCCATCGAGAGCTTGAAGCTGATATATTTTAAGCATGTTAATAATTATTGCCTCGTATTTTTTACTTTAAATAAAAAGCCAGCATTTGTTTAAAAATACTATTTGAATAAAAGTATTTCATAATATTGATCCTACTCACTTTTCTGTCTTCTTTCTTGACAGGTGAGAATGGGGACTCCGGCTCCTCTTCTTCAGATGGCAGGGGCATGTGATAACATCCTTCCTCTTTAGGGTGCATCCGGTTAATGACATGTCATTTCTGGGGCTCTTTTTATAAGCTCTGACACAAGGTTCTCGAACGGGGAAGCCCCGTTACGACTAGGTCTGCAGCTGTATGGTTCCAGGTCCTGTCTCCAGTCCTCAGTCCTAGTTATCTGGTACCTGATTCCTGTACTCCTGAGTATCTGGTTCCTGCCTGTGTCTCCTGTATCTCCTGTGTGTGCACTAATTGTGTTCAGCTGCTCTCTGCAGTATTCAGTACAGGTAGTCTTTCCTACGTTACTTATCTGCACTACTCCTGCAATCCCTGTATCCCGTCAACCATCTTGGCTTCTGTTCACTTGTCCATAGGGCCACGACCTGCCGCCTGCCTGCAGCCAAGACTATCCCCACCATCAGGGGCTCTGGTGAACACCGGACTTGCAGTTAGACTTCGCGCCTCTGGTCTGGCATGGTCCATTTACAGACATGACACCATCCCAAATAAATAAAAATTTTATAGGCTATTATGAAAAGTTATATCATCTAAATTTAGCCTCTTCTTTACTCCCCTAACTCCCAAAATCAGGCTCCCCAAACCTACCTATTCAATTGAGTAGGTGGGAATCCTGTTTAGTTTTTTTTTGTTAGCCCCACCTATAGTTTATCTCATCCTCATGTGGCCTGTTACAGATTTTTCTCCAGGTCCATTTGAATTCCCAGTCTGCCTCAGGGTTTCTCCTGCAGATATCTGTCTACAGATTCATTTCCACTAGTGCTCAGCACACAGATGTGATCACAAGGGAATCGGACACTTTTTCATTGCTTTTTTTGAGTTGAGTTTGCTTGTGTACTGAATGTAAATACATATATTTCCCCTAACAATACGACATACACAATCCAAACTATACACAGACAGGTTATGAGACTGAGAATTGTATTTATTTTCAAGTGTTTATTTTTTTTGTTATTATCACATGGTCACATTTCTTGTTTCAGTTTTTGAATCTCCTCATCTTTCTTTTTCAGACATTTTTCTATTTTTTATATTCTTCTTTTAATTTGTTATAGTTTTTCCAGCTCTCAGAGATCAATGATTTTAACTCATTTGAAAGAAATAAAAACCTATTATATAAACATTGAATCTGATGCAGACCTTGTGCACGTTTTGTACACGCGGAGGTCTGAAAGTCCGCTTGGAGGAGGGAAGTGAATTCCCGTATCACTCCCCTTAGGGCCAGATTTACTAAGCTGTGCGTTAGGAAAAGTGGAGATGTTGCCTATAGCAACCAATCAGATTCTAGCTCTCACTTTCTTTTTACATACTAGAGAATGTCAGCTAAAATCTGGTTGCTATGGACAACATCTAAACTTTTCCAAACCTGCAGCTTAGTCTGCTAAAACATCTGGCCCTTAGTCTGCTAAAAAGTACTAGAAATACACTGGTTAATAGCAGCTTCTATATTCCTCACCCTGCAGCAAGTCCTGTTCACACTTTTTCCTCTTTATTTATACAATTGTTTTAAACATTTGACAAATTGTAGAATGTATATATATATATATATATATATATATATATATATACTGTGAAAGGGACGATA
>WWET01001876.1:182629-194326 GCA_011038615.1 Limnodynastes dumerilii | reverse complement strand
TAAAACAACACTGCGATGTTGAGCCCAAAATTGCGCATTATAATTCACACCTCGGAAAGATGCAAATTAAAATTTCATCCAATGTAAAAAAAAAGCTTATCTAAAGGTAATAAAATTTAAACTACACCTTTTTATAGGTGCACTACATTCCACAGAAAGCCCATACTGCTTTTAAAAACTTGGGCATGCTGGTGCCTATAGTACTCCAAGCACCAGCATTCCCCTACACCAGGGCCACACACCTAACAAATAGTGAAATAATATAATGAATAAATAAAAAAATAAAACCCTGTATATATCAAATAGATTTTCTGTTACTCCCGTTTTCCACAGCCATGCCTGCCAAACATGAAAACCCTTCACAAACACGGCACACACAGGTCGCATCACTCAAATCTCTGTCTTTACCCCATGATCTATATGACAGCTGCAGTCATATCCCCCTTGTCCCTTGTTTTCTACAAGCTCTATGGACCCGACTCACAGTTAAGAGTAAGTGAGGTGCGGGCTCTTCCAGCCACCCCCCGTTTTTAGGTACCTTATGGCAGTTATGAGTGCTATAGGGCTACCTTATCTGTCCGTGTACGGACATTGCACCTCCCTCCCGCCCTCCCCAGCTAATCTATATACCTCCCACTTCTGCCTAGAAATGCCCCGAGGCGGCATAACGCCTGGCTGCAGGTGTCTTTGTGAAGGACCCGTGTTGAAAAACAACACAGAACCTTTCACACTGACACCAGCAGGGAAAAATCGGCCATATATAGTGGGAAATTGCAGGCATGGCAGGCCCATCTGCTGGGGAAAGTAGAATAGGGCATCTGAAATCATTAAAAGTTTGTTCATATCAGTTAGCAGCTACTGGCTTCCTGCTGGGTCAAGACAATGGAGCTGGTGGGCTGGATCCAGACCTTGTTAAGTGCATGAACTTAGTAACTCAAGGGCTAAACCATGTTGATTTCAGGGGGATCCAAGTTAATTGTATTCTTTGCATGCAGGGATATAACGTTGATTTGCTTACTGCACACAGATACTGACCAGCTTTACTATCACACTGTTATTTAGACTTGGGATAGGAAACATCACCTCTCAACTCTATTGCTGTTTACAACAGATGAAATATGACTCCCCTGCAATTAACATGGTTTAGCCCTTGAGTAATTAAGTTCATGCACTTAACAAGGTCTGGATCCAGCCCATAGTTGCTACGCCTGCACAGTAGCTAGCAATCACCATCTTACGGCTGCTCATACCCGACGTCCGTAGTTCTGGATCCGGCCCAATGTGTCTATTTTAGTTTCCAACTGTTGAATTACGAAAGCAATCACTTTACGACTGCTGCAAATTCATAAGAGGTTGATCTAGCAATCAACTTTTCTTCCCCTGCCTTCTAATAAAAAAAAAAAGATGGGCATTATATATCTGTGGGCCTTATTATTAATAATGTTTTTCCATATTCTTAAGGTATTACCAACTACTTCATAAATCTATCTGTTATTTTATAAAACTTCATTTACATCTACACTGTACCTTGCTAACCTTAGCTAAAAATTGTTCCTTTTTCCGATACCTCTCAATTCCATTTGTAGTATCGTCTTTATACTGTTAAGAACACACAGTTGTTCCCATGATTTTTGTTTTCATTTGATTGACTTTTCACTGGAACAAACAAGATATTATTAGCAGTTGAATCCCCTCAGATCTGTGTAGATGCTGAGTCAACTTTTTTTGCAGTGTTGGAATGCAAACTGAGAAATAAAAATGAAAGTTTGGTTGAAGATGAATATAGCCAGAGGATGCATAAACTTGTTTATGGCCCATGTCCAACGGAGTAAATTTGACAAGCCTTTACATCTGAAAAGATGGTTTTTTTTATCGTTTAATCAATTTTGCCTTATTTTACATCTCTCTCTCTCTCTCTCTCTCTCTCTCTCTCTCTCTCTCTCTCTCTCTCGTATATGTACCCATGGAAAAAGAACATTTCTTTGTTTCTGAAATATATATTTAGAACATTTAGATTCCATATACTCCTCAGGCCAGTGCCTATTGTAATATCCCATCCTGGGAGGTCTTGGCAAGAGATGGAAAGTTGCTGGGTGATTTCTGTTTATGTATCAACTTCAGTTCAGCAAACTGTGTTTGATGCATATTTATATTATTTGTATTGTAAGTGTAACCCTTGTGCAAGTCTAATGACAAAGTCAAGGATCTCTCTGTATGTAACATCTGCATTTTCTGGGTCCTTAAGACAGTCAAAAGAGGAAAATTTCAGAACATTGTACAAAGGAGCTGAACAGGTTAGAAAGATGGGCAAGTACATAAACTATATATATTTTTCTTTCTTTAGAAAATAATGGTTTCCACCTATAAACAAAGTAGGTACACTATGAAATATGAATAAACATTGATGAATTTTGCCAAAATACAACTACTAGTAACCCATCTTGCCTTCATTAAGATTTTCACACTTGTCCAATAAATGTGCATGGTTTGTGTGTTAAATCAATCAATCAATCAATCAATCAATCAATCAGGGACTGTCTTTATAACACGCTTTAGAAAGTTTGATTGTTTTTATTACATTGGTAGAAATGTTTTTCAAATTGATTTCCTTACACAAGTAGATCTCTTAAAGGAAAGCTTCTGTCAAAGTTGCTGCATTTTCGGACAGAAACCCCCAACAATTAATAGAAAAAAAAAAGTGAAAAAAAAGCACAAAATCTGGAAAATCTTAAAGGGGTGTAGCTTCATAATGATACCTTTAAAAGGGGCATTGCTTCACAAGTAAGCAGGAGGAATCCCACCACAGAGCTGTAAACACTATATATATGTGTGCTCCGGGGATCGACTACTATGCCTCATCGAGGCATAAGCAATCGATATCCCAGCAAACGGCCCTATGGAAATAGATTCATTCACAACGGGGACCCACAGTCCCTGTAACTGCCGCCTCCCTGCAGTCACGCAACCTGATCCACTGATCCTATTTCCACTCACTATAAGAATCTTGAGGATCCTTTAAAGTATGTTAGTATTACAACAGGGCTACCTACCTGGCTAACTCACTTTCCAAATTTAACTACTGATGTTCTCTTGAGCGTTTTAGCGCAGTCTTGTCGAATGCTTCCCTCTAGTAGATATATGGAACTTTTCCACAATGACTTTCACAAAACATACCTTACACCACAAAAAAGCTTTATTCTAGGAATCACCACTTCCAACGCTTGCTATAAATGCTGGATGCAAAATGCAGGAATGATCCATTGTTTATGGAATTGCCCTTTTGTGTGCTATCTATGGCTTCATATCTGTAACTATGCTTTGAACTTTCTGGTCAGTTATCCTTTTACACCTGAATGGGCCATACTAGGCATTATCCCAAAGGATCAGAGGATTAGTAAAGGGGCCAAAAAATTATTGCTAGCTATAAGTGCTGCCGGAAAAACAACTATACTGCAAGTGTGGAACAGATCGGGAACCCCCCCATCTTAGTTATTTAAGGAAAAGCTATTTTTCCTGTTTCAAATGGAATGGTTAGAGGCATCTTTAGCTAAAGACACAACAGTAGAAAAACTATTTGATACATAGGGAAATTATATAGATACATTGGGCTGGATCCAGACTTTGTTAAGTGCTTGAACTCAGTTACTCAAGGGCTAAACCATGTTGATTGCAGGGGAGTCATATTTCATCTGTTGCAAACAGTATTAGAGTTGAGGGGTGATGTTTCCTATCACAAGTCTAAATAACAGTGTGATAGTAAAGCTGGTCAGTATCTGTGTGCAGTAAGCAATTCAAAGATATGTCCCTGCATGCAAAGAATACAATTAAATTAATTCCCCCTGCAATCAACCAGCAGTCTTCCATTCCCAACAGTGCACTGCGCAGCCTCACGCTCTGCAAACAGAAGAGGAGCATGAGGCTGCGCAGTGCACGCACGCCTGACATCCCCACGTGACGCCCATGCACAGTGCACTGTTGGGAACGGAAGACTGGTGGAGACCATCACCGTTTGTACAGATATAGGTGGTACTGAGATCCTCCACTGGGTGCAGGGTGAGTGCCATGGGCGGCCCCCTTGTCTGCAGGGGCCCGTGTGCACTGCACACTCTGCACCCATGGTAGATACGTCACTGCCTTGAGTAACTAAGTTCAAGCACTTAACAAGGTCTGGATCCAGCCCATTATTATCAAACCTTAAATCCCGTCTAATTCATTGCTTTGAAAACACAAGATGGTATCTCCTTAGGATAGTAGAAAACAACCCACCTGTTATTATGTAAAGGAAACACGAACATCTCATTGCTTGAGGAACAATTTTAAGAAATAATCTATGGTCTTAATGAAATATTCAGAAGTAATGGGGACGAACCATGTACTATATTTGTACTAATAGACCTACTGAAAACCTTACTTTCAGGAAAATTATTTGTTATATTATACCTTATGTATTAAGATATAGTAAATTTCTAACCATTGATGACATATTTACTATTTATTCTATCAAATTAACCTAATGTAATTATGACATCTTTGCATACATATTGTAATTCACTATTTTAATGAAAATATTGATATACTCTGTATACACTGCTTTGTCTCAATAAAGAAAATTTGTTTTTTCATGGTGCATGGTAATAGAATGTACTGCTGACTGGTCTAGATAGTGGGCCGTATTCAGAGATCCGTTTTTGACGAAAGTTCAGTGCGTATTTTTAGGATCGGATCGACTGCGCATTAACTGCGCATGTGTAGTAATTTTTATACGCCGTCAACATAGAGGATAAGCTTTGAAATGCAAAAGGGACGGACTTGTGAATCGGGCGTGGAAAACTCCGCACCTTAGTCCGAGGGAAATATACACACCGAAGGATTAGCATAGAAATGGGCGGGAGGCATTTAGATGATGGAAAGTGGGCGGGCTTACAGTTATAGGGCCGCAAATATACGCACCTAAGACACATAAGGTCGGAAGTGAGTGCGGTTAGTTAGGGCAAGTCAATGCAGGTCTAAGTCTACGTCCGCACGGATAAAGCAAGGGGAGTGACTGGTATTTTGATGGGTGTAATTTGCCCCGTCTTGCTCCGTAGGTGCGTATATTTGCGGCCCGATCGCAAGACGGATCTCTGAATATGGCCCAGTATCATTACATTAGATTGCAATGAAGAAGAACTTAAAGCATTTTATTTAAGCCATAAGGAATACTCACTACTGTATTACATTGTATTCAGTTATTTATATTTGTTACCCAGATGAACATTTTTATATATAATTTATAAATAACAACCAAAGCAATGACTTTGTTAGTTTAATATTTATTTTATTAAAAACTTTGTACATAGAAGTAAAAACAGTTATTACAATGCCCTGACAATACATGAATATCAACTAAGGAATTTACTGTAAAATCATAAGTTGTAACAGATATAATACTCACATATCAATAAAAATATATTTGATGGGCACATAAAAGAGATTTAAAAACCATCTGAGGTGAAACAACAAAGTACTGATTGAAGTGTTGACAAGCTTAAAATGTATCTATGTAGTGCAATTTATAAAAGAATAATACATTGCTGCATGTGCTTTCAAATGTAGAGCAACGATGGGGATGTCATTCCGAGACATCCCTATGAAGAATGGTGCGTCACAGAGGACGTCTGATTTTCAAATGCTGCAGGTGAAAGTTGTGTAAATTATGACCTAACCCCAACCCTTACCCTCCATGCCCCATAGGCCGGTTGCATTCTGTGGCCAGAAAATGTGATTTGCGAAAATGAGACATCTGAAAGTTCCTTTTCAGATGTCCCTTTTTCGAACACTTACCATTTTCTACATTTTTTTCAGAATGGGTTATTATGCCGTTTGGCATACTTCAGAATTCTCCTTCGGAAAAGACGATATCCCTCCACCGCACCTACGCCGCCGCTATCGCTGAACCAAGGGACAGGTGAGTAAACTCTCTGTGCGAGGTAGGGAAGGTTAGGGTCAGGCTGCAGGGGAGGGAGGGTTAGGGTCAGGCTGCAAGGGAGGGAGGGTTAGGGTTAGGCTGCTGGAGATGGTGGGTTAGGGTCAGGCTGCAAGTAAGAGAGGGTTAGGGTTAGGGTAGTGAGAGGGGAGGCTTAGGGTTAGAATTAGGGAAAGGAGTGGGGGACTATTTTTACTAACTTTTCGGAGCACCGAACGATCGGTTCTCCGTGGATCATTTGCAATGCCTCCTCGAGGCATATGCAATCGAAACTACAGCCAGTTCGCAACTGGCTGGGAGGAAACGGCACTTCCAAAATTGGGCCGTTCTAACCGGAGCCCCACAGCCTAACCCTATCCCTCTTTGCCCTGCAGCCTTACCCTAACCCTCCATTCCCTGCAGCCTATCCTTAACCCTCCATGTCCTGCATTCTAACACTCCATTCCCTGCAGCCTAACTTTAAACCTCCATGCCCTGCATTCTAACACTCCATTCCCCAAAGCCTAATCCTAACTTTCCTCATAAGCCCTAACCCTACACCCTGTTGGGAACGTAGACATAGATACCCATTCCAAATAGTAATTGTATAATTTCAATGTTGCCAAAATTTGTCCATGACACAAAATGAAGAGTGAAACACCCAATGCATAGTGTCAAACGGTCCCTATCATTCCTGGATATTCTGTGTAATATGGGGAACATTGTATGAGGCACATCAGCAGAGATGAGCATTTAACACACAAAAAGGACATTTTAAAATCAGTTTCTTACTCACGGTTTATTTTTAGCCATAAAAGAGACTAAATACAGTAGTGTTTTATAAGAAATAATGTTTAGTGTATAAGTGTAATGAAGTCATTTGTAGTTCACGAGGAATCTGTCTGACACACAACCTGTTGTATAGCATATTTAACCTCTTTTAGTTGAACCATCTAAAGGAATTCAGTACTGACTGTTAATTATGTGCATGTCTCCTAGTTTTTTTCTTAGTGTTTCCCAGCCTATGGCTTTTACTTTTTATACTGCAGTATATGACAGAATAAAAGAAGACAAATTCTAACAATGGCAAGAAAACCATAAACAATCACCTATTCATTTTTCTGGCTAATTTGTGAGCTTAATATAACGTTGCAGACATAGGTTATGCGATAAAGGCAAATGCAAATAGTAACACATTTTCAGGTACGCATCATTTTAACATATAAACTAATGGAAATATATTTACATGACAAGTCTTAGTTTAAGTGTACTAAATCATTTAATATATAACTAATAGATAGCAATTCACCTTCAGGATCGCTGGTGAATAGCGGAAGCCTGTTAGACTTTACGCTCTATAGATCAGCAACATCTTAATCTTAGTTTCATTGTACTAAATCATTTGATATATCACTAATAGGAAGCAATTCTTACCAGTCACATACACACAATGTAGGCACCAGGATTTGACAAGACTAGTATTTTTGAAATTAAAAGTCCGGATTTACAGTTATGTAGTTTTCGTCTTATGTACATCGTTTTAAGAATTGAGCTACTACACATGCATAGTAGCTTATTTATGCTATCTACGTACCATTTCTGTATGTAGATTGCGTAAGACCATGCTGAAGACCACGCTTAGGCAATCTACATACAGAAATGGTACGTAGATAGCATAAATAAGCCACTATGCATGCGTAGTAGCTCAATTCTTAAAACAACATACGTAAGATGAAAACTACGTAACTGTGAATCCGGGCCATAGTCTGCAAAGTCATTAGCCTAGTGTTATCACTGAGACACGGTGCATGGTGTTATGTGACTAGTGTTTATATTGGCTCTAACGGTTACATGGTTGTCTCCACCGATGATAGGCTATAGCCAAGTGCTGACAAAAATACAAATGAATAGTAAGCATGTTTAATGTAATTAGAACTATGTGTGCCTGGGTTATTCAATAAATGTGATTCAATCAAAATCTATAAATAGAAAGTGATGTACTGCAGAGTATATTATTTTGTTTCCAGTGTTGAATTGTTGGGTGTGACACTAAAAGGCATATGGTCCGACTATTATTGTTAGTCGTAAAATGGAACTTGAGCGGTAATTCATTAAGCTGTTAACAGTCACCATTTCCAAGTCCACAATGTATTCTCTTGGTCCACTTAATGGTTTGATCATGACAAGCATCGCACTTACTCCACTTGTATGCTAAAAGAAAAGAAATTGAAGTGTGAACTTTAAATATAGTTCTTTTCTTATTTGCTTCTATGCATTTCTTTTCCACATTTGCAAGATCACATGCAAGGGTTATTATGTGGGGTGTAACTAGTACTTTAACATTTTTGGGGGGAAGTTGTTTTCCTCTCGATGTTCTCAATTTTGAAAGAGATACAACTGACAGCAGAATGATGGCTGTCATCTTAGACACAATTTTTGTTAAGAAAAACAATTATTTCGGCACAGATACATTACTGAAAGTTTTAATTTCGACCGCTGTACCATGCGCTGTGCTATGCTCTATACTTCCCAGTTGGTGTTTAGGGTTAGAGATTAGGGTTAAAGTTAAGAGAGTTAGAGTTAGGATTAGGGGGGTAGATCCAGACCTAAGTGCTTGTTACGTTTTTATGCTAGCGTATTTTCTATGCACTCCCCTAGGCACTCCCTTCGCTTGTATGCACTTTGGTCGTTTTACGCTTCCCAAACACTACCTTTACGTACGTTACGGCCTAACCCGGCCCATGCTGTCCAATTTAAATGCCTCCCTATGCCTGCAAAGCGTAACTACGGGTGTCGTATGGATGCCCCCGCATCTTCGTTCGTAGTTACGCTGATGGTACGTACGTTCAGCGTTTACGTGGCGTAGCATCTGCCGCACGGATGCTCATTGAATACAAATCGCCGATTTTATGTCCGCGGCTAGCGTAAAATCGCTGAGTGAATGCTGATGGCATTTAAGTACTGACCAGTTCACTATCTAAATTGAGAATATCGGATTGGCAAACCACCATGTCCCAGCTCCTGCTTCCAACTCTCTTCCCCTCTGTAGAGCTGCTGCTTCTGCAGGCTCTCTCCCTGCTCTCTGCTCCCATTTTAATGCCAAGCTCTTGGGGTTGGTTTTACTAAGCTGTGGAAAAGAAAAAAATGCAAATGTTGCCCATAGCAACCAATCAGATGCTAGCTGACATTCTCTGCTATATAATTGGAAAGTAAGAGCTAGAATCTGATTGGTTTCTATGAGCAACATCTCAGTTTTTCCTTTTCCGCAGTTTAGTAAATCTAGTCATTGTATTTATCTGCATTGCTGCCAAGAACTCACCTGTTCCTGCATATTCATCTGCAGTGTCCGGAGCGCCAGGAGTTATCTGCATGCTTGCTCTATATGATATTTCTACCATAGACTCTTGTTTTCATTCAGACCATGGCATCCGTCATGGTTTTCATCACTGTGTTCTGTCTGGTTTACCTGGTCTCTGCTACAATGATTGCTGTCTACAGAAAAAGCGACCTGCAGCTTCATGTAGCAAAGACAATACCCACCTTCAGGGCTACTGGTGAATACCAGAATAGAGTTATAGCTCGGTAAATGAGACCGGCAATTCTTGGACATAGAGCAGTGGTTCCCAAACTGTGCGCCACGGCTTCCTGGGTTACTGCGATGCTCTCACCGGGGTGCCTCGGAATGTTTCTATTTCCTATTGAATTCTATTGTATTTTTGTCTTAGGGGTGCCTATTTTCTATTCTATTTTTGTCTTAGGGGTGCCTTGAAAAAAAATATGTAGACCCTAAGGGTGCCTCGAACTGAGAAAGTTTGGGAACCACTGGTAAAGGGAATAGCACCCCTCCAGACTCTGGAGAAATGTAATTTAACTGTAGAAATTGTATTATTCCCGGACATGTATGAGTAACATACATAGTGCCCGAACCGTTGCTTCTAGGCACTGGGTATGTGAGGGGAGACCTCAAAGCAAGTAAGAAAAGCTTATTGGGGGATGGGGGGAATATGAAGAAGTGCACCTTTAGTGATTGGGAATATGAAGAGTTATTGTTAGGCAGAAAAAAGGGTTAAAGTGGTGAAGAGAAGTAGTATGTGAGGGTAGGATGGGGTAATATGTGGTAGTATGTGGTAAGAGGGGGAAGGGGATGTATGGCTGTGGTATGTGGGCAGAGAGAAGGAGTAGGGTAATGTGTGGTTAAAGTATGTGAGGAGAAGAGTATATGTACTGCATAAATAGGGGAAGGGTCCTAATTTGCACAAAGGGGGTGTTTTCCAGTCACTAGGATTGGAAAAGGACCCCTATTGGTACTGTGGTTGTGAGTCCAACAGCGGGTGGTATAAAGCAGAAAGTGGAAGGGTAGGGGGAGAGTGTATATTGTACAGTAAGGGCTGGCATGTGGGGACAGTGTGTGTTAAGGTAGGGTCTGTCTAGCCGAGCTCCTATATGAGCATGGAGAGCGGCTGCAGCATCAGTGAAGGTCTGAATCCAGTCCAAGGTTTCTTCTTGGTAAGAATGTACTGGCATTCAAGGTGACCATAGACCGTCAGTTGGCTGTAGCATGTGCATGACAGGTACATTTTAAAGGGAGAACTGTTAGAGGCACATTAAGTGGAATTGAGAACACTTGGGTTGAAGTTCCATCAACGAATCTTCCAAAAATGTTTATAAAAACTTACCCGTAAGTAGAAATCTCCATTTTCATTTCCAGATTTAATCCTAAAGGTGTTTATTGTATTGGAGTAGATCAGAGTGGCCTGGATTTGAAAGATATCAGAAGGCACGGCTCGGTTGGATCGGATGCTCATGTATTTGTGGACAATGCTGTAGGGCTGGTCTCTACAGAGGGGATTCGTTCCAGGACAGACACAGCGGCTGGAAAATACCAAAATATAGAGTATTATAGATTATTAAAAGTCCAATTTTATTTTTCCATTTCCACCATACAGTTGAGAATATAAATAAATCACTCTATCAATAAATCATCTATGCCAGGTCAGTGGTCCGTATTAAAACTGCTTATTAGACATAACTATACCCTTTTGTTTAGATGGATTTTCTGGACTGTTTAGGTTTTCTTCTTGCATCATGTTCCCCAGCCTATTGTGTATTATTGCTCTTTAGCCTCTGTGCATCAATTAGAGCTCTTTGCTTTATTATTTGTCTCTGTTTTCACTGTTTTTCATTATTTTAGTCATGCTTAGTTTCCTGATTTGTATATTCAAGCATAGGATTCTATGGCTATGTATTATTGTGACTTTAATTGTTCTGTTGATCAAATGCAATAGAAAATTCCATTAATAATATCCATTGATTCATTGCCATAGCAACAAATGGACTGTACTGTATAGAGAATATTATTTGTCATCACTGAACAGAAGAAGTATCTGAGAAAAAACTAACAACTGTTTATTACTGCTGAGATAGAGAGGTGTAAACGGGAGGGGTAAGGGTAATGGGCCAGATCCAGAACAACGCTTGTGAGCGAATTTACGCGTGGCGGAGACGTAAAATCGCCTTTTGGTAAGTACTGCGCATGCGCACCATAGAAAATACGCTCCGTAACGTAGCGTAATTGTGAACGTATGGGTCATTCACGTAAGTGTCACGTAAATACTTCCGCGTGGGCGTGCCAATTTTACGTGAGTCCAAAATACGTCTGAAATACGTGAAGTAGGCGGGGGTTTGTATTTAAAGTGTACAGTATGGGCGTGCTTAGCTGCGTAAATTCGTGTTGCCCATACGTACGTGTGCGT